>JASFDC010000001.1:20179-220871 GCA_036937075.1 Mycocalia duriaeana | reverse complement strand
TCGATTACATTAGAAACGGCAAAAGAAAAATATTTTTTTCATTCGGTGTGGTTCGACATCACCAGTATATTACCTAGCCAAACCCAGAAAAGTCTCCCTCCTGAGTATGGCTCGATGTGGTTCAGTTTGGCTAGCCCTTGTTTTCGCTGGGGATGATGAGGGGCTGTGTTGTGCATTGCCTATATTTACAATCAATTATTGGATCAGATGTGGGCTGGGTGCATAAAGCAACGCCTACCAGTCTCAAAGAACCGCCCATCTACCATCCACCAACCACTTCATGTCTGCTCCTCCAGTTCCTCCACGGCCATACGAAGGCGAAAGGCAGTATTCCTTGCCTCCTCCGGTGCCCCCGCTTCCACCTGACCTTAGGTACCAAGAAGATCGATACACGGGCGGAAGCTCCTACGAGTCTCCTCCGCATTTCGACAACCCTCTTGCTGCTCCTCGTCCACACAGATTTGATCCATCTATACCACAGAATGTGTGTACAAGCGGACGCTGTTTTATCCTATGCTGATCCTCTTCTAGATGGCCCGTACTCTTGACGACCAGCTTTACACGCCTCCTGCTGTGGGAAATGTTAACTATGCGCCAGGCTTCAGCGTACCCAACCCTTCGCGTGGTGTAACACCTTTTCCCCCACCTCAGGGTCAAAACTGGACTCCATGGGCTGCTGCAGCCCAGAATCAGTCTTATAACTCTCTACCACCATCTTCCAACTCTCAGCAGTCACTTCCCTATCCAGCAGACCTATCGCAGACTATGGCTAATCTCACTTTCGCCAACACTCCTGCTCCTCGTCCCCAACAACAACAACGCCGTCCATCTGGGCAGGCTCTCCCATCAGCAAAACCCCCGTCACCTCCGCGGAATTCTAATGCCCCTCCATCGCTTACTGCTCCTCTTCCTACACTGGCACACCTTCAAGGAGCTTTACAGGTCGTGCAACAACCCTCGCATGATCCCTCACTTAAAATTGCTTGGTGCAGAGATGTATTTTTCCTTGTAGATCGCGCTCAGCAGAATCCATCGCCAACCACCGATTTACCTGCCGGCCCAGTCATCATCCCTGATCCGCAGCTTGACCGTCTTGCCCGGGTTGCGGTACCGATTGTGCTCCAACTAGCTTCCATCACAGCTATACCCATGCCTGCTTATGTTGCGGAGGCTATCTATATGCGCGCACTCTTCACGGCAAGCGGGGCATATCCCGACTTTGTCTCTCAGAACCCACGCACCGCCTTTAGGGATTTCGAAGCCGCTGCTAGGGCTGGTTATGCTGGTGCTTGGTTTAAACTTGGACGTGATTATGAGAGTTTCAATGACTTTGCTCACGCGAAAGACTGTTTCGAGCGTGGCGTCAAACTTGGGGTTGAAAGTTGCACGTATCGGATGGGCATGGCTCATCTTCTCGGTCAGCTTTCACTGCCTTCATCTCCAGAATTGGCCATTCCACTTCTCCACCGTGCCGCAACCCTTGCATCCCTAGAAGTCCCCCAGCCTGCTTACGTTTATGCTCTTCTCCTGCTCTCTGAATTTTCCCAGGTCACTGTCTCTCCATCCCTGTTTGCACCCTACATACCTCCTTCCTCCTCCCCCACACTAGAGGCACGCAAGCACCTAGAGCGTGCAGCCTATCTGCATTTTGCCCCTGCCCAATTCAAGCTTGGGCATGCTTATGAATTTGCGCAACCTCCGTTCCCCTTCGATCCCCTATTAAGTGTGCAATACTATAGTCTTGCGAGTCAGCAGGGCGATATTGAGGCGGACATGGCGCTAAGTAAATGGTTCCTTTGCGGGAGTGCCGGTGCTGGGGGTGATGATACCTCTGGAGGTTTTGAAAAAGATGAAACACTTGCATGGACATTTGCCGACAAGGCTGCTAGGAAAGGTCTTCCTAGTGCTGAGTTTGCGATGGGCTACTATGCTGAAGTTGGAGTTGGCGGTCCGAAGGATCTCCAGGCGGCGATCAGATGGTATACTATTGTGAGCTTTTTAATTCGTTGTGGTATTTGTCGCGGACTCAGGCTACATTGGTGTTTCCTTTAGGCGAGGGACCATGGAAATGCTGATGCCGCTGAGCGCCTTGCAGCACTTTCTCAACCGTCACCTCATACCCTTTCTCGCCAAGAACACAACGATATCACAGAGTCAAAACTTGTTCGCACTCGCACTCAAGCCAAACAAAGGTCCGAAGCGCAGCCCTTTTCTCCTCCATATAATGGGCAGTCGTTCCCCCACCATTCGCAAACAATGCCTTCTGCAGCGGGGAGAAGCAACGGCAAACAGGTCATTGAAAATATCCGTAGAAACTCGCAATCCGGCTTTCCAGCCGCTTCGTCACAACCATCCCAGGGAGGAGCTGGTCGGCTGGGTGCGGTGCAAGAATTCTCGCCCGCTCCTAAAACCTCAAGCCCGCAGCCAATGCCATCAAATTCGCAGTCTTCAAGTCCTTCGATGCGGCCTCAACAACTGCAGCAAAAATATCCTGCAGCAGCTCATCGGTATACTTTGTCGGATAGTCCCGCACAATCTCTTCCTTCTAATCCCCGACCCAGCGGCCGTACACAGAGCCCTGTCCGTCCCGGTGCAGGGCGTCCTAATAATTCATCGGGCCCAGCCGCAGGAAGGCACGGACGAATGGCTAGCCAGGGCACTAGTCTATCTCTTGCTGACGGTTCGCCGACGCCAAATACCGTGCTGCCTACCCCAAGACCTACAAATACACCGGGAAAGCCGACGACATTTGCAGAGATGGGATTCCAGGGCGCCAAGGCAGAGGATAAAGAATGTGTGATCATGTAATGGCGACGAAGATTCACTATAACCCAAGTAACGAATGATCTCAAGAAATCTAAAAGCGCACATTGAATGCGATCGTTTGGACTGTTTTGGATTGCTACATATGGACTTTTGGCCTTTTTATTCAGTGTCTCTCATTATTTATTCATCCTTGCAATCTGTGTGTAGAATACCCATATTATCAGCTACATAATTGGATATCAAAATATTTTAATCATCGACTATTGTGGCTGTGGGGATCTCCAGTGCTGACAAACAATCCCTATTATTTGGCACAGCCAGTAACCGTTACAGCCGCTAAGGTAACAACAGCTATAACAGCTCTACATCACAGCTCCTCCTTTCTTTCCCTTCACCTTTGTCGATTTGCCCTTCATGCCACTTTTCAAGAAGAAAGAACAAAACTTGATTCCTCCTGTCCAGTCCTCAGGACCATCCTTTAACAGTACCTCCCCTAGTCCATACCGATCTAGCGCCAACACCTATGTTCCAAGCCGCGATGGCGATCTATACAATTCTCCTAGCAGCAAGTCTGCCATAGAAGATAGTAGTGCTCTGAGGGATAAATACAGCAGAAGCAACGGCGTGGGCGATGTCTACTCGCGGGGTAAAGCTGAGATCGACAAGGACCGCAACGAGCTTTTCTCCGGTTACAATCCGAAGAAGTCAGGGTCTGGCAGGTTCTTCGATGGACCTGATCTTGGAAATGAACCAGCTCCAGGCGAAGAGAATGAAGAAGATATTGAAGGAATTAAACAACAGACCCGTTTTGTCAAACAGGAGAGTGTAGCCTCTACGCGAAATGCGTTACGGCTGGCACGAGAGGCGGAAGAGACCGCCCGTAATACTCTGACAAAGCTCGGAGATCAGTCGGGTATGTTTCTATGTTCTATATGGCGGGAAGAATCTGACTGATTGTCTCGTCCGTAGAGAGGTTGGCGAACACCGAGCGCCATCTAGACGTTGCCAAAAGCCATTCGGCTCGCGCGGACGATAAAACAGACGAACTCAAGCAGCTGAACAGGTCTATATTTCGACCAGTCATTACATTTAATAAAGATGGCAAGCGTCGCGCTCAGGAAGCAAAACTTCAGGCCCGCTATGACGAAGAGAGGGATGAGAGAGAGAAGGCCATGATGGATATTCGTGAAACTCAGAATCGGCTGGGTCGTGCGACTACATATGGGCGTGATGATGAGGAGGGTATCGGCGGTAGCCGCCGAATGCAGACTCCTGGACAGATGGAGGAGAAAAAGAAACAAAGGAGTCGCTACCAGTTTGAAGCCAATGCATCAGACGATGAACTGGAAGATGAGCTCGACAATAACCTCGACGAGATTAGCGACATGACCAAGCGTCTCAAGGCTCTCGGGATGACGATGGGACAGGAGCTCGATAATCAGATCGTTCGAGTCGAAAGGATTGACGAGAAGACTGTCGGCCTTGACAATCGGATTTATCGCAATACTGAAAGGGTAAATCTATTTTTCTTTTGTTATCGCAGCTGCAACCTGATTTCTGTCAATTTTTAGCTCAAGAAGATCAAGTAGTGCAAGACTATTGCATATATACACTAGATCGAAAAGGACTTTTTCATTCAAGTTTTTAATTTTCAGGATATATTTATCTCGTTGTCGATGATACCCCTCCAAATAAACAGTTATTTATAATGCATTTATAACGATATCCATTTATCTGCATAAGCATTTTGAGATAATTAGCGCGACGCGGTCACGATCAAGTCATGTGACAAAGAATGGATAATCCAATTTTAAAGTTCAAACAAGTTGCTACCCTGAACTAGCTGGTTTCTTTCGATCTCCACCTTTTGTCAGACATTTACTCATCTTCATAAGATGCTCTTGGAGGATAAACGTGCCCAGAATATACAAAAGGTTGTTACATCCTTTAATGCCAGCATACAAGAAACTAATGGTCGTTCCCCGGAGATTAGAACCAAGCACTGTTAAGGTCACTTGGACTCGATAAACCTTTTTTTGAACCGAAAGAGAAGGTTCAGAAACGCGAGAAAATTTTGAAGAAAAGAAAAGCAGAAGATGGCGACTCAAATGAGCCGCAAGCCAAAACGCAGCGCGTGCAGCCCGCGTCAAATGCTACAGAAGAAGGTGTTCGAAGGAGTTCTAGAAATGCTGGCAAAACCGTCGACTATACGGGCGAAATTAAGCTCTCTTCTTCACTAGTTGCATATTCGAGCGGGGTGAAAACCTCTGAAAACAAAGGGCCACTTGGACGCGAGGATGGTCCTCGAAGACACGACCCGTGCGTAGTTCTAATTACAAGTCAACCTAGTTCTAAATATACGTATATTAGGAAAACATATGGTCATATTCCAGGCGTTGAAGTTGGTACGTGGTGGGAAACTAGACAAGGCTGCAGTGCGGATGCCATCCATGCGTACTATTCTCTCTTTATGTTAGTATTATCGTCACGCTCACATAACCATATTCAGACCATGGGTAGGAGGAATCTCCGGTGGTCCAAACGGCGCGTATAGTGTAGCCTTGAGTGGAGGATATGAGGATGATGTCGACCTTGGTTATGCGTTGTGAGTGGACATGATACTATTCCACTCCGTGAGCTCAAAATTACTCCAGCACATACACAGGCTCAGGTTGGTTTCGTGGACATTATCATCAAACATGCTGATCTCACGTGAACGTTTAGGAGGAAGAGATCTCAAAGGAACAAAAGCCGCTCCAAAGAATGTATGCCAATTGACGTTTACTTGCTGTTGGTCTTAATGAATAATTGCTTTTGTAGCTTCGTACAGCTCCTCAAAGCTCTGATCAGTCATTTGATAATTCCGTCAGTCCTTGCGGTTCAGTGTAATATGATACATGCTAAAACGTTTTATCTAGTTCAACAAGATGCTTAAGGTCCAGCGTTATTTGCCATTCCATATAATCATGACATTTCTTACACCAGGTTGTATGCAGAGATCTTGCGAGACGAAGAAACCTGTCCGTGTTGTGCGCGGCTTCAAAGGCAAATCCGAATATGCTCCGACCGAAGGGTGAAAATTGTCTTATGCCTGCCCGCCATTATTGCTTGCTAACTTACAATCAATAGTTATCGTTATGACGGCCTATATCGAGTCGAGAAGGTAAACCCTTTCTCGTATAGTTATTCCCATGATATTAATTGCTCTTTAGGCTTGGGTGGAACCAGGTCTCGATCCGAAAGGCTACCTGGTTTGTAAATTTGCCTTCAAGGTAAGATTTAAAGTCGCAAATAGAGGGCTAAATATTAACTCGGTGGTGCGCATAGCGACTTCCTTCGCAACCTCCACTGCCTGTAAGGTCTTGGGGCCAGGAAGATAAGCAGGAAACGGCTGCTGAAGGAAATGATGCAGATTCCCCACCTCAGGCCACCGAGAAACTAGAGGAAACTGCCGCGTAAGCAATGCTTCGACTGAGATACCCCATCCGAAGGCTGCAGAGGATTAGACTATTTAAAAGATTTGATTGCGGAATGTTATTGTCATATTGCTGTGTTATTTCTTATCATCTTTCATTGTACATATTTTAGATTGGGTACTAGTTTATATTATATGACTCTACGTATATATTGGCACCGTAAATTCAAAAATGGTCGTGGTTCGGACTTGTGAATCTTAAGTGCGCCTGTCCAACCTGTTGTGCGGTTTCAGACTCACCAGTCACCTCCAAACCACGTATAACAAACCACTCTTTGCCCGAGAACTACGAATGAAACACTCTGGCATCTATGGATCAGACCGCACCAGCCCGCGCCGCGTGCTGATGACAAAAATCTTAAATTTCGCAGCATAACAACGTATATTGTATGCTACTTCGTCATCTGCCTTTAGACCATAACATCTCCTAGTCGTCCAACAATGCACTCCTTTGCACCCTTCCTGTCTTTTCTCGTTCTTTCTATCGCCCTTCCACTCAACCTTGCTTACGGCCACTCGGTACACTCTACCCCTCGTCATGCCGTCGTCGCCCAACGGCGCAGAGATTTCAACCCCCTCGATCCAGAAGAGCAACCTAAATCTAATGCCACGCTGTCCCTGCTACGAACGAGGGATCCGGGAGCTCGCATGACGCGTTTTGATACTGGGTTGTACGTTCCCGCCTCCTGTAATATGATCCTCCGCCTGATCGAATACCTTCAGAGGTGCTTGTGGTGGCTTCAATAAGGATAGCGATTTCGTGAGTTATTTTGGACCCAGACTATTCTGTCAAAAAAACTGACAAATTGACACCTAGATCGTTGCTTTAACCCAACTTGTAAGCACTTTCTTGGCTTTTGTCTCCAGCTATATACAGATGCTTTTCATCCGTAGCAATGGGACGGAGGCTCACATTGCTATCAACCAATTACGATTACATACAACGGCGTGACTGCCCACGCGCAAGTCGTTGACAAGGTACGCGAAAAAAATTCTCGCTCATAAAGTATGAAATGAAGCCTTCGTTTAGTGCGAGATATGTCCTTACAATGGATTGGACTTGACCAACAGTCTCTTTGCGTACTTGAACAACGGAAACATTGGCGATGGGGTCATCACTGCCGACTGGGTATGGGGCGACGGAGCTCCCCAGCAGCAGGTCACTACTACCTCTACTACCTCTACTACCTCTACCTCTACCACCAGTACCATAGCCGAACCTATAACCACCACCAGCTCGACAACCTCCGTCTCTACCACCAGTCAGGCTCCCAGCACAACTATTTTGCAGGTTTCTACTTCTGCCGCCGTGACTCCCACCCCTACTTCCACGCCCATACCATCCGGTCTTTGGGGCCAACTAAATCAATTGATGGTGAACTTCGGTGGAATTATCGAACAGGCAAGCCGCGTTAATAACTAGTCATTTGCTGCGCTCTTTCTTTCTACTTTGCATTTCGTCGTCCTCTAGTTGTATACGTTTACATCAGGAAAATGTATATGAAGACAGCTTGTGAGAATCATACAGTGGGCGTGAATGTACATAAGAGTGCACTTGGTATTGGTATATAGTACAATGCATGAGACCTGTTCCCAGAGAATAGATATGGTAACTATACATCCGTGATGGCTTGCTGCACGATATTGAGGAAAACCTCATGGTCGTGTGGCAGCGGAGTAGAATTGTTCAAACTGGCTTTCCACAGCTTATACACTCCGCGTATGCTGTCTCTGAGTGCTTTGTGGGAGTCACTATCATAATGCACAGACTCCGGCGCTTCTTCCGACTCGGCTACTTCCCTATGTTGATGCTTCTCCTCATCGATCACGACAAAGTCAGGTGAGGGAGACATTTCGGGAATGGAGGCAGGGTATCCTAGTCTCAATGACTCAGAGTCTGAGTCGGTAGCCGCGGACTCGTCAAGGAGAGTAGGAGATGCCAATGCTGATGACGAGGAGATGGCAGCGAGGCGCCGAGTAAGGATACTTGGAGATGGCGGTGCGAGAGGATTGTACAGTTCTGTGCGTTGGAAGAGGAAGTCCTCTGAAGGAATGACAATAGGTTCAACCATGTCTAGCTTTCGCTTGACAGGAAGTGGCGAAGGGAGGGTCGAGTCTCCCGATCCTGTGTTCAGCTAAGGTCAGTAATGGTAAGCCATAGAGGACGATGGAGACCAACCTTGCACGGAGGCGTACTGGGCCCAGTAAGCATCTTCGGAACTAGCATCTGCGGGAGCCGGCTTTGGTGCCAGAACGTCCTCGTCCTCGTCGACCTTTCCATACGCATCCCAGTATGAATCCTCCCCGTCTTCAGGAATATCATCTGCAGGAAAGGAGAACATGCGGTGCTGAACCTCCTTCTGATTGTGGAGGCTCTGGAAGACCTCTGCAAGGGTTGCGTAAGAGTCGTCTGGGAAAGGCATGAGGGCAAGATTGTGGTATTTCCAGGAGCCATTATCCCAGAGAAATACTATACGGAGAGCCGGAGGATCCGACGGAGAATTTGGTGGAGGAGCGGAGCTTAAGCGGACGTGAGCATAACAGGACTCCGGATCGGCGGAGTACTGGACGGGAAAGTGAGAGGGTGTCCGCGAGAGAGCGAGAGAGCCCGGGGAGTTGTGCCACTGGGACGCCGTGAGGTTTCTTGGAGGCAGGACCTGGATGAGGAGGTCGGCAATGACGTCGAGGTAGGGAGACGGCCAGACATAGTACTGGGCTGGGTCTGACGGGTTGAGCGACAGGAAATGGTGACGCTGACGGAGTGGGGTTGACAGGAGGTGCCTAGGAAGAGCCTCGAGGGCAGCCAGGTAGTCGAGAACCACTGTCACCGTTGCCGGCGACAGCTCGGTGACTGGCGTATCCTTAGACGAGGAAGGCACCGACGGGGTCGACGAGGGGACCATCGTCGGCGAGATGATGGTGGTTTGGCACTACAATGACTAATAACTACAGTAACCGATCTCTCCTCCCACCATCATGTTAGCCGTCCTGCCACTGCTGCTCGCCTTGCCCCTCCTCGCATTCGCCCAGGTATGCCTCTTTATCGCTCCTCGGCTTTTTAGCTCATATTGCGCTAGTCATCCACAGCTAGCTCCTCATCCACGTCGGCCGCATCAGGCAATGTAGTCGTCTCAACCAGCGTTTCTACCTCCGTCTCCCTCGGTCCAGACAGGCAGCAAAGCACAATCATATCCACCATCCTCGTTACCTCCACAATAGCTAGCACCTCCGCCAACAGCACCGCAAGTGCTAGCCGCTCGTCCTCCACCAATTCTACCAGTTCAACCTCATCAACAAAATCCACGCCTCTCCCAACCGCGTCAGACGACGTCCCAGGTGGAGGAGGTAATGGAGGCAGCGCCCCCGTTCCAGGAGCAACAGGTGTAGGAGGCATATATGGGCCCGACGACGGATACATTGCTGCAGCTGCACACCTCAGAACAAGTATATTCCTCGTCGGCATATCAGGCGTGGCGGTGGGGTCAGCGTTGTGGATGTTGTAGTCGGCGTGGACCTATATCATGATTCGCTTGTCTGGACACTACATACCCTACTATACGACTTACTTACAGCATCTGCATGGCACTGGGACATTTATTATCGGACTACTTTAATCTCACTTTCATATGTATCCATCATCCACTTATTCTTCCTTTGCTCGGCATACTCCGCGTCATGCTTCAGTTTCTTCCACATTTTATCCTTCGATCTGCATTAAGAGTATATCACGTCTCTCCTCTCGTGCCGTCTGGTATTCGCAATCTACATATGTCCTCGTCTCCCCAAACAAAAAGACAAAAAATGGATCACAAAAAGGTTCGATCATATATCAAACATTGACGCCGCGCTAAAATATCCCAGCTTATTGGAACGCACAACGGGACGTTCCACTGCGACGAGGCTCTTGCCGTATTCTTACTTCGACAGACTGACACCTATCGCGATGCAGGTACGATCCTGTGAATTTGTAGTCTACGCAGCCACTATGACTCTTCCTAGACTTGAAGCGCACTCGCGATCCCGCGGTCCTCGACACTTGCGACATTGTAGTCGATGTCGGCGCAGTATACGACGAGTCCAAACAGCGCTTCGACCATCATCAACGCGGATTCACCGAGGTATTCGGCTACGGCTTTGAGACGAAACTCTCTTCAGCAGGTCTGGTTTACAAGTGAGTTGTGTCTAATCTGGCGTCAAGCTTCGTACAAGATGTATGCAAGGCATTTTGGCAAACAAGTTATCGCGAACAAGAGCCAGCTCTCGGTGGATGATCCCAAGGTCGTAACCCTTTGGTTGAAGTTGTACAAGGTAAATACATACATACATATAAATTAATCAACTCTATTTTATATTCAATGCATCGGTAGGAGTTTATAGAAGCTCTCGACGGCATCGATAATGGCATCTCACAATACCCTACCGATATTCAGCCCAAATACCGTAGCCGCACCGACCTCTCAAGCCGTGTGGGTAACTTGAATCCCTGGTGGAATCAGCCTTCAAGCTCGGAGATCCTCGATGTATGACTTGTTTATACTCCATATACACCTCTAACGAATAAAACACACAGGAACAATTCGTAAAAGCATCCAATCTCACTGGAGAAGAGTTCATCTCTCGCTTAGACTATTATGCGAATGCGTGGCTTCCAGCACGAGATCTCCTCGTTAGTTCAGTAGCTGCCAGTAAGCAAAACCTCGATCCCAGCGGCAAAATTATTCTCTTTGAGCAGTTTTTGCCATGGAAGGTGGGTTTCCCCTCCCTCTTTCGCCATAATCTTGCTCATGGCATCCTTAGGAACACCTCTTCGAGCTCGAAGACGACCCCAGCAGCTCCGTAGAAGCCAACGCAGCCGTCTATGTTGTCTACCCTGATGAGACAGGCGGTAACTGGCGGATACAGGCAGTCCCTGTGACACCAGACAGCTTCGACAGCCGCAAGGCTCTTCCTGAAGCATGGCGTGGCTTGAGAGATGAAGAGCTATCTAAGGCAAGCGGAATTGATGGTTGCATATTTATCCATGCCAGTGGTTTCATCGGAGGTATGTTCGACTTTCATTACCGAACACACGAGCCCTCCTCATGTCAGTCCGTCAGGCAATAAAACGAAGGAGGGAGCAATGAAGATAGCGAAAGCTGCACTGGAATTGTAAACTATATTATTAACTTTGACTCAGTCTAATGACCCATCGCGATTAAACACGCACTTGCCGCTTCATTAACACCCAGCTTGCTCCTAAGGTCACCCTGGTGCGGCTGCGTCGTTGAATTACTCCTCGTGGCAGCGTGCACTTCTTGTACTCACGCCCAGCAAGTAGCCTCGCTGCAACGCAGGCCTCCAATAGGTTCATTCATAACAGGACATTTGTCTCCGCAGGAGCCATGCTACATCCTGCCGGCATGCACAGTTGGTAGTAGGTCCCTGATTTTAGGGCTGGTTCCTGTTCCCCGCTTAATGCTTTTGCTTGTCTATATCTCCCAGCCTCTTATTCTTCTAACTCACCGGCTCTGGAAGCATTTGTAACTGTTTTATTCGCTAATTTGTCGCTTGAAATAGAAATGACCTATACAAAGCCGCGCTATCATCCAGCCTTATTCGCGCTGATGATGTTTTGCGCCATGGCCGAACTCGGGTTAACAGCGTTCTTAGTCAGCGCTGGGAATGAGCATCGAACATGGCCAAGTCCCAAGTATCATTCCCTGTAAGCAGCCAGTACATTCAGTCCATTGGAACTAATCTTAGAAGCATTATTTTCGTTGAGGTTGATACTTTTTGTATTTAATGCTGCTTGGACAACCTTATTTTCTGCAGCATACATGCTGTGGATGGTAGATGGGAGTACCCATCTGCTAGCGAACGTGGCAAGCTCATTAGCATGGCTTGTGGCAACCTCTACTCTGTGGGTAAGCTCAGCCATGTTTCTATAAAAACATTCGATCTTTAGCCTTCTCTTACAGGGGACAGCGTCTGGCGTGATGCATCACACGCGGACTGGAGGCAACTGTGCCGGGCGGGCTCTGATTTCACGGTAAGTTTGGCCTTTTATTAAATCCCATGACTCACCTTCGTGGGCTGCTGATCATATTATTATGGTTTGCTAAAATCGAGCTAATACGAACGTTTATAGATGTCGACAGTCGCTGACCGTGGAAGCCCTTGGATGGACAGTCTTTGGGCTTTGTTTACTTACAATGATTTCTACATGCATCTGGATGTTGAAGTTTAGGAGTCGAGTAAAGCAGTCGGGGGGGTTTGAAGCGCTAGCTTGATGACAGTTGTAGTTCTCTTCAGTATATGATAGCGTGCGAAATATGACAAAGTACTCCGATACCCGGTTTTATCAGATAAAAGATCTGCCTGGCAATGTGGGGAGAGCTCACTTTTTACCCAGTCTCTCTTTTCCTTTCACCTCCTCCACAGTATTTTGATACCGAAGTTTTCTATATCCCCCTTAGAACTGCTGTATATTTCTACCGAGTCGGAGATGCTCGCCAATTCAGAGCCTCCGCATAACTCAGAAGAACGTCTATCTTCCTCCTTCGACGAGTTGTTGAATCCACTCACCGAAACAGACTCTGAGCATGACCCTGCAGAACCAGAGGGTCTTCTCGTGGATTTGCAACCAGAAGTCGAGCAGCTGCACTATCTTCCATCTCCTATACCCCGCCCATCGAGGCGACGCCTACCAATCTCTCACGAAAGTAGGGCTTTATTCGTCAGGTCAATTGCATTGCTATGTGCTTGTAGTTTGAGCATCGGGAGCCACTAGTGCGCGTATCCACAAAATGACATTGTTGGAGTACTCACAAGTAGTGGCAGCGCTACTAATATCCTTGGACCTCTCAAGAGCCGTTTAGGCCGCGAGCTGGGAACATCACATACCGAATTTGGCCTCTTGATGTCAGCATACAGCCTGAACAGCACCTGGACTCCGCTAGTCGGGGGCGTGCTAGCAAGCCGCCTGGGAACTACCTTCACGAGCATTTTGGCAACAGGCGTCATACTCATAGGTGTGCACCCACCACTGTCGTTAGTATTTCCCGTAAGGAATAGCTCACGTAAACTGTCAGGTCAAGTCCTTCTGCTGCTAGGCGACATATGGGGAAATGTTCGTTTAATGACCCTCGGGCTGTTCGTCTTTGGACTGGGTGTGAGCCCGCTCGCAGTCGTACAGGAAACGATCATTGTCCGTTTCTTCAAGTCGCATGGATTAGGAATGTCTATGGCATTTGGACTCATAGCTGGCAAATTCGCATCGTTTATTTCAGCTCGGACTTCGTACCCATTAACAGAGCGCTATGGCGGACGAGCGCCATTTTATGTTGCAACATCCCTTGCGACCCTCTCTGTTGTTGTCAATCTCATCTATATTGCATCTTCAAAGTGGCTAGTAGCGGGAGCAGGGGCAGAACTGGAGGCTCCTGACATTACTGAAGAAGCTCGGCGAAGACGCTCTATTAGCAATATTTCGGAAGCTCAAGCTCTAGAAAGGGTTGCAGAAAAGCGCAAGGTTCATCTTCGCCAGGTCACTAAGCTAGGCGACGTTTTTTGGGCGTAAGTTTAATTAATATTGTCATACGTTGTCAATTTATGCCCAACTTACAGATATGTTGGCCTGAATGTGATTTGTGGTATGATATGGTCTCCATTTACCCATCTAGCTTCGTGAGCATCAAATGTGAACTCTCATTATATTTCAATTCTTATGTGAAGACAGAAATATCATTGAAAAAAGATACAAGCTGTCGGAAGAAACGGCAGCCAACCAAGCTTCATATTTACTAGCAGGCAGTGTTATTCTATATCCAATTGTGAGTTTCATTTTTGCATCCTAGCGAAAGGTGAATTATAAAATATTTGCGCAGTGCGGGTTTATGGTCGATCGTTTCAAGCACCGTCCCGTTGTAATACAACTTTTCCTACTCTCTTCTTTCTTAACTATGGTAGCCTATTTATGGTTCGCCCTACCCCCCTCATGGACAATGTCTCCTATACCGGGCATCATCACGTTTGCTACTGGGCACGGATTCGCCCCTTGTGCGTATCCTTTCTTGACTGGACTATATCCTTGCTTATTGCTCACAGTGCTATTGGTGGTTCTCGTTCCAAAAATTGTCCCGATGAAATATGTATCTACTGCACTTGGAGTGCACAAAAGTGTATGTATATGTGAAACATTCACTACTTACCTTCAATACTAATAGAATTGACAGCTGGAACAGACGGGCTCAACAATATTCCAAACGTTAGCAGGACTTTCGCTAGACACTTCTGTGAAACACACGCAAATTCCGAGTAGCTCTAACAACCCAGGCAATAAAGGTGTCCAGCACCTCCTAAACATCTTCCTATTTCTCAATGTCGTCCAATTTCTCGGCATTCTCGCTCTAGCGGGCTTGCAACGTCGGAGAAATAGAGAATCGGTGCTTCTGGCGCAGCCTCATTCCCCTTCCGGTCCTAGATCTTCCATGCGACGAGGATCAAAGATCCAAAAAGCAAATCGCCTGCTATCCGAGGAAAACCAGCCTATTATGGAGGGGTCATCACCTCGGCAAAACTATCTGTCTGTGGATTCCTGTTGCCCGCGGTCCCATAGTCGACCTGCAAGAGATGATATCCGATCCAAATCAGAAGTAAGGCGAGGAGAGGCATTTGCTGTGTTTGGGGGAGTCCTGATTTTATCTGCATGGACTTTGTTCTTGGGCACGGCGTGGTTCAAGCTTGGAAGGCATTCATAACTGTTTATTAGATACCACCTGTATAACATGTATTTATACTGATATTCGAATACACTTACTATAGGGTAATAAATCGGTGATTTTCACCGTATAATATGTTGGCTCGCCGTCGATTGTCCATGTTTGACACTCTTAGAACAGAGCAAGAAGTGGATTAATTCATATCATAGTTGTGGTGTTGTCGTGGTTTGCAGGGCTCACTAGATATATTCTCTCGTTATTATTCTATAAATACCATGTATATGCAATACTATATAAAAAGAATTTGAGATATTAGACTTATAGGTATGAACATGCATAAGTGAGGCGTAGTATGGGTATCTATCAGCAAATGTAGTGGAGGGTAAAAGGTATAACATGATTCTATGCATGTAGATCAAGCTCAGAAACCTGACTTCTTGTGAATAATGTCGGGGTCTTCTTGGTACTCTTCTGCTGATACCCACATCTGCGAGTAGGCTTAGTATGCCATGCATAATATATGATATGGTTGGTTACCTTTTTGAATGTGCTCAAACCAGCTAAGATCGAGCCCCCAATCCATGTTGAGTACTTGCGCTCTGGCGGGGCATAAATCTTGATCTTCACGTCTTTCAATGCCATCTTCTTAACTTCATTGAGCAATCGGTCTCCGAAGCCTGTATCAAGGGGAATAATCAGATGCAGCAATACAAGAGACTTATGGTTTACCTTTACACAACGTGCTACCGCCACTGAGAACGATGTTGGAAAACAAGCTCTTCCGCAGATCAAGATCCACGCGATTGATAGAATCAACCACCACCTGATGAACGCCAGCATATTCTTGGCCCACCAACTCAGGGTTGAATAATATCTCAGGAGCGCGGAAACGTTCAGGACCCAGCTGTGCAAGGTATCATTTATATCTTTACTTTCGCGACTATGACTTACTGTACTAACCTGTACGACGTTCCCATCCGGAAGCCTAAACTCCTCTACGCGTCCTAATGAGTCCTTCTCCTCTTTGGAAGGATTGAGCGCAATGTAACAGCATTTCTCTTTTATTGTCCTCACCACCTCACGCTCAGCAGTGGTGTGCAAATGATGACCGGACTTGCGAAGAAGTACTTGAAGGTTGTCTGTAACGTCCCTAACAGAAAAAAATAAGCACTGCCAGTTAAACACAGCTAAATATTCACCTTCCAGCGATGTCGACGCGACGAATTGCATGAGGCATGGAGAAACCTTCAAATACTGGAACCGCATGAGTAACGCCGTCGCCGGAATCTAACACAATGCCCGTTGTTCGACCGGATGAATACCTAGATTAAGCAAGTGGGTTAGCACCATATAGAATATTCAGAGAAGATAGAGTTTACAGAGATAATACCGCTTGGACAGAAGTGAACAGTGCCGGAACGTTGAAAGTGTCGAAAAATATTTGAGCAGCAACGTCTCTGTTGCTTCTCGGATTCAATGGTGCTTCTGTCAGTAGCACAGGATGCTAGAATAAGGGCGTCAATGGCAGATCGAAGGTGGTAATATAATGGATATATACCTCTTCACTGAGAGTCCCCAGCTCCTCCGCGTACACCCAACTCCATATGCGCTCCATGTCATCCCAGTCTGTAACAATTCCATGTTCCATTGGATATTTGATTTTGAGCAGTCCTCTGAATTCTTGGGCTCGTCGTCCTATAAAGACATCCCCTTCAAGAGCACCTGCCATGACGCGTACATGTTTCGGTCGGCCAACGCTGTCAACGAGCAGCATGAGCAGGCAGACATGGAAGCATGTACCGGCCGAACCGTAAAGACGCACAAAGAGGGAAAGAAACATTTTGGATGATCTTGACCAGCAAATCCAGCTTTTATAGTCCCAGAGCCCTATTAAAGAATATTAGGAGGGACAGTAGTTGGTGTTTGAATCAAAGCAATTCACGTTGTCGATGACGACCGGCTGATTCGTGAGTACATCGTCAAACTCTGCAGACATTCAGAGAGTTGGCCGAACTTGCACGCTAGATAAATGATATTTGGAGAAAGGGGGCTTTGGGATATGAAAGTTGAGTGACAGTCGTGATTTGGTCGCGATTAAAGGTTGGCGCGTCGGGCGTTGTGTACAACTGTGTGCCTCTCACTCTTACATCCATGTCTAGGCTCCTCCGTGTCGTTCTCTCCTGTTCCCTTCTTGTCTCATGGCTCGTATGTCCAGCCATATCTTCCGCTATGCATACTAATTGCCATAAGACGTCTGCAGGTGCGAGTCTAAACAAGTGGGAGGCGACCAACTTCTGCAAATGTATGTGGCTGAACCGCCAAAGCTACCCATACGCTGAACCTCTTCTCTCATCTGCAGGCATATGTTTCCAGTCGAACTACTCCATATTGCATCTGGATAACCCTGACAATCCTTCTCAACCGTGTCTGTCTTGTACAAAGCAATGGTGTCTAAACCAGAATCTCCCAATATGTGCTGGTGCTTCACTAGGCGACACAAATCCTGACACCGCAACGGGAAAAGAGGGCGATGTGGAAGCGCGATGCTTTCGTATGTGGCTGTCATGCACTAATGCTCAACTCTGTAACACTCTCTTCCAGAACGCGACTCTCCAAGAGACCAACTAGTAGTGACGCTCTTCCTCTTAACTGTGTTCGGTCTTCTTCTTGGCGCCGGTGTGAAGAACCGGCTCATGATAGCTGGTTTGGCCTCAGAAATGCCCTGGAATACTCGCAGAAGATGGTGGGAGGTGAGTTACAAACGAAGCCGGCGAGTGTTATGTTTCGCTGAGCTGCTGGCGCAGGCATGGATTCCTCAAAGGCAGCCAGAGGAGCTGGGACTCTCTCGATTTGGGCGAACCCCAGATCGAGAGACAAGGCTTGGTGAATATGTTGCTGTCACTGGTGACCGGTGAGCACTCTGAAAGTAGATGCGTATATCTATCATTGCTCTTTAAGCCGCTCATACCCTAGCATCGTTCGTACTATTGAGCCGTATGGCGTACCATGTATTTAATAATTATTTTGCCATGACAGAGGTTTCAATCTCTAGTGAAGACTCAATATTGAGTACGAGTGTCTGCGCAGTTTGTGACAGCAGGGTCACTGGGAAAGTCCCATTAGCATTTCGCGAACATTACCCGGCTCGAATACCATAGGCTATAATTACCAGCTTTAAGCTTTAACTTTAAACTTGACCTTCGGCTGCAGCTCTTATGGGTTCGCTTTGCTCCAAGTCGTCGACGCTCTCAAGTGGACACACTGTCTTGGGCAATGCTTCAGATGTACCCAATTCAGGTGCATCGTCTCGCCCAGATCCCCGCATAGCTGCGGCAGAAGCAGCGGAACGGCGTTTAAAATCTGTAGGCTTCAGCCTATTCGTCCCATGCTCCTCGCACCTCAGTCAAAGATTCTTTTAGTCTCAGGCCAGAGGAACGAATGCATCAAATCCCAAACAAGGTCGCCTTGCCGCGCAAGCAGCTAAGAAGCCTTCTAAAGTACCTGAACCCCGAGAGGAAGGGCGTCTCGTGGTATGTAAATTTTATATGCATGAAGAGAACCACTGATGCATGATGGTCCGGTATGTCTTCTAGTGGGATTGATTTACCCCGTCATAAAGACCATACCCTAGCTCCGTCTCCCTGCATTAACGCAACATTTAGTGGTCTAGTCGGAATGCAGTAGTTGTGCATTTTATTTGTTTGAGGATTGGGTCTTACGATTGCAGGTAGTGTATCTATCGTCCACGCTGAGCTCGAGCGCTTGAGCAATGATATCAATGTAACATATGTAAAGTTGTAAACCCTGAACAACATTTTCAGTACCACTTATACTGTGTGTACACGTGTTGTTTTGCTGAACTCGAGTCCATTGAAGTCTTCTACAGCTAATTACTTCCCAATCCTAGACTTGTAGTTCATAATCAAATGATTCCTGCTTAAATTCCCAGCCAGAGCTCCGAGCTTAGAGGGTATCCATAGTCTTGCCACCGTACCTGTCATGGACTCTAATAGTTGGGAGAAAACTCTCTGGAAGGTCAAGACATACCCCGACAACTACGTTCCTCCTGACCTGTTCCTCGCGTCTTTGGAAAAAAACCGTGAGCGCGTTATATTACTTCATAAACGAACCCTCACTAACTATGTCTTATCCAGCTAATTTCCAACCATATTCTTACTGGGACCTTGTTCTCCTCTCCTGCGCCGTGACACAGCATCTGGCCGTTACTTTTATTTTTCTAGCGATTTTCATGAGACTCAAAGATGAAATCCTTGATCCACGCATGCTCGTCTGGATATCCATCGGATGCTTTTTAACGGGCTATGTCATCTGGACGTTGCTCGACCAGTCCAAATTCTGGCTAACAGGACATGTCACTCGTTCGTATTTTTCGTCGCACAAATTCTGCCATAAGTAAAAACATCAGGCTTTCCTTACTAGATATGAAAGCATTGAAGTCTTCAATCTTGATATTCCTAGCCTTAATGTCCCTCTCACCAGTTCTGCGAACATTAACAGCAGCGACCTCCTCGGATTCAATTTGGGCGCTCTCAGCTGTGCTTCTGATTATGAACGCCGTCCTTGCCGATTACACCTCTGTCAATCAGGACGGCCTGGTTCATGAACGGTTGGTATCCCCTTGATCATCGAGCAGCAGTTATGACTAGTATTCTAGGTTAACGTCTGTTCTGTCGATGAATGCCGCAGTGTCTGCGTCCGTTGTGCTAGCCTCCAGACTATCAACTGATATATCCGTCTTTGCATTAATTTTGTTCTCTGTCCAAGCCTTTTCACTATTCCCCATACTTCGGCATCGCCTTCAGGTAATCAATATAGACTGCTGTGCATGACAAGACTTTGACAAGGACTCAGGCTTCTACTCAGGTCGTTTGGATTTCCCTCACTTTATGTTTATCCGGCCTCGCTATCTCACTGACGGCTCCATTTTCTCCGGCGATGGCATGGCTGTATTTTGTCATTCTTTGTTTCGTCACTTTTGGTGCACCTGCTATCCTCGGATGGGCACAGAAACATAAGAAGTAAGTTCGATATTAAATGATCATATATATGTAAGCTCATATATTTCATCTAAAGTATACTTCGAGGACCTTGGGACGTTGCTGTCCCTAAGGTGAACTAATGTCAAGTAAAATGCATTATGCAAAGTCAAATAGGCTATTATTATTATTCGCGCGCATTATTTTATGGCAGACACATCTGCCCCATAAAAATTTGTTATATTTCAAGTTAAGCATTCCAAGACAACGAATATGGTTACATGAAGGGGTAATACTGGCTAAAATACAGGTATAAGGAGCACCGTGGTGTAATTATGATGTCTAAACAGTCCAAAAAAGAGAGCAAATAATCATACAGATACTGATAGCTTGATGTGTCGCAAATCTAAGTCGCTACGAAAAATTAAGTTGCTTCTAATTCTTCTTCCTGAAGAAGCTGTCGCTTCGTACCTGTTGCACCTATCCCTCGGGCTTCAAGGACATCCATAGCGACCCGCGCTGCTCCTTCGGAGGACTTGTTAGATCTCACCCGGGTGCGGCGAAGAGCCCCGAATGCTTGGGCTTTTATAACAGCAACGGTACACGAGGCAGTCGATATACCTGGCGATGGCGATCGCGGGGACTGACAGGGAATAGTATTGCGACGAGAGCGACGACGAACATCTGAGGCATCACTGCTCTCTCGCTCGTGCTGAGAATCATTTTCACTACCTGAAAGGGGAGGAACGGGCGCCATTTGATCGTGGCTTGAGTCAGGTTTATTGTAACGATAATGCAAAGGAATGCTTGACGAGGCTGCAAGGGATACATCGGCACTTCCTCCATGAAGCGTCATCTCCATTCCGAGTGGTCCCGCATGTCGTTGGTAGTCGTAATCATTACGCTCTTCTTCAATCGGATTCGCGCTGTCGCTGGGGAAAGTGAATTGAAATGGCGTTACTGATGTCGAGGATGCGGATGTTTGTGCAGAATTGTTTGGTGACATGGATCGACTTTGGGGGATACTACCCGGAAAAACGTAAGGAGCTCTGTCTAGGACGTCAACCGGGGTTTTCTGCTCATCTGCAGAAAATCGAGCAGCATATCCAATGTTGGATGAAGCCAGAGCGGGAGATTCCGCATAGTCGGGTGATTGAGATGTTTGATCACTTGCTAGTACTCCGCTAGCTGTTTCGCCACCACACGCCGTGCTTCTTGTCATCGATGGTGCCTGCCATTGGGTATCGCGAGAAGATGTATGTGTTGGGTAAGGATATGGGCTATACTTCGTATTTAGACGTTGACCGGAGGTATCATTGGGTAAGGAATATGCTAATGCTGTTGAATAGCCGTGACCGGGAGCGCTTGCATCATAAGTTTCCTCTGATCGCAACTCCATGCTGTTACTACTTGCAAACTGAAGCACCTGAGGAGTTCCTGTATGACTGCTGATACTGTTTGCACTGGAGTACCCTGAAGAGAAGGAAGCCGGCAACGGTGGCAGATCGTCCGATTCGAGACCTTGGTCAGTCTTTCGAGTCTGCCAGAGGCCTCTCCAGAATCTTTCTCGCTCTCGATATTCATGTCGTACACGGGCATTTTCTTGTCGTAGTTCTTGCGCCTCGTTCCTAGCTTCCCGACACGACTCTTGTAGCTGTAAAACTACGGATTCAAGGCTGGTGACTGTTAAAGAGATACTGTTCATTGGGACCCAGTGATATCATAATAAGCAAGCGAACCTGTTTCTTCGAGCGTCGCGATGTAGTTTGCTCTCCTGGCTCTAAATGCAGCTTGTGCGTCTGCGTTCTTCTTTTTCCTCAGTGCAACGTCAGATATACGTGAAGACCGGTCATCATGAGTTGGCTTTTGCTGCCCGTGAATATTCGATGGAGATAACGACGAGGACTTGGGCATCGATGATGGACTGGTGCAGGAAGGCTCACGATGGAGAGATTTAAACAGTCATGGAAAGAAAAGAATTCAGAAGAATTCGAATCCGGACACGAGGAGAGGGTCCGAATCCGCGGCCCTTAAAACTTGCAGCTTAGCCGATTATTCTGCACGGATTTAGGTTTGCCTGCATCACACAAACAGCAGACTTTCTCGAAGATTAGCTTGGGACCTGAAAGGAAGGCAGCAACTCCAGCGGATTTATCTCCACTGAACCGCCACGAGTGGTCCATACAACTGGGTAACATCTCCTGCTGAAATGCGGCTAATGAAAATTACAAGTCATATCAAATTCTCCTCTTTTAAATAAATAAATTCAACCACGCCAAGATAGCCTACATTTACAAACCCTAGCTGAACTCGTTGTCCCGTCTCGGAATGTGGCGCAAGTGGGGAGGTATCCCACCACTTCGAACACGGCCCGAACTTTTATGGTGAACTTCCATCCTCCGCCATGTTCGCGTCCTCGCCATCCTCTTCTAAATCAAAGGATTCCAACGTGGTTCCGGCGCTGTCCAGAACGCAGGCAACCCTGCGACCTGCTTTGCCATTAATTGCCAGTGAAACGCCTCCAGTCTTGCAGCCAATAAGTGCACGCCGCCGCTTAATCGGAACTCGCACCGAAGCATCCTATAATAAGTCCGGGATTCAGCGAAATCTCGGTGGGAAGGATTGCATCCCTACAAGTTTTTCTTTCCATTCGTTTATCGCAATCTGGATCAGCTCTTCACGACTGCCAGCACGTTCAAGCCCAGTTGGTTCTTGAAAGCTGATTTCACTGTAATTGACGGTCGAAATATAGGTCTGATCTGTTGCTGTTAACCAGTTTAGTGAATCCTTAGTTCCGATATGTGACTTACGTTGGTGTTCACGAAGCCGGTAAATAATTACGACACATTCATCGTCAAGAAACCCGGCTTCTAAGAGCTCCAGATCGAGTTTTTTGTTCCGTCCATTTTCTGGGAGATAGCAGTCCAGAAGCACAATGCCAGCCTGAAATGGTATTCCGGGGGCTTCGAGGGCGAAATTTAAGCGCATCAGGCCAACTTATTAGATGAAATAGTCGCTTTAAGTGCGAGAGCATATCAGGCTCAGTATAATACTCACGCAAATTATCTCTTCCTTGCAAAGGCGGTCGGAAGGCAATGCATTGCAAATTCTCATAGCTCTGTATTATTTTTAAGCGTTATGCTGAGCTGAAAATAAATGGACGGCCTACCTCGTTTATACCGGCCCATTCTGAAATGATAAAGCTTGAGTCCAAATGGCCAGCATTCTTCACGTGCTTCGCGGCAGCAGGTGCAACAGTAATAACGGCAGAAGAACACACATCACCAGCGGCGCGGTTGAATATCCGCTCGCACTTCGTTGCTAATTCTTGAATCAGCGCATCAATATTCCTATCCAGATGGCTCAAATCATTGCGTGTTAGATTCTTACAGTAGTCCGATCAGAAGTGTTGGCAGAATGGATAGATGTACTCACTGTGTCCCAACCCAACTGCGCAGGATCATTTACAGCCACCCGAGCACGGTCCAATACAGAAGAAAGGGAAGATTGATCTTCGCCAGGTACACCTATATCCCGGGGAAGAAACTTTGGCACTGGACCCAAGAACCATTTATCGATGGAACTAACTACCAACCCCGACATTATGTAGTTATTTGCATCCAAAATATCATGTCGAGGTGTTATACCAACATCGTTTGCTGGGTTGGCGTAGCTAGCTTCTGCATAGTAAGAAGTTAGAAAGCAATACCATAAAAACAGAAAAAATTACCGAAGCGTAGCCACGAGATAAACTCCTTGAAGCGCGACAGCTCTATGCGAGAAACAGCAGACAGCCATGTCGCAATTATTATCGCCCGCCCTGTTAAGGCAAGGCATTGGTTCAACTCTTCGGCCGACAACGGAAACAAACGGTATTGCGGCCTTGAAGAAATAAAAAATCGATCGTACCGAGGCAGCTGAAGACTTACAGCTCTGCCCAACCACGCAATTCCTCCAGAATTAAATGCAATCTTTGACAAGCAGGCGCAACATGCTTTTCAGAACAGTCACGCAGCTTGACCAAAGCGTCAGAGAGAGTCGATTCCCATTTTTGAAGGCCCTGGCTCAGAAGCCAAGAAATGAGAATGAAATTAATATAGTCATATGATGCTTTACCCTTTCACTCATCTGTTCACCGCTCCCAAGGAAATCTGCAAGCGACTCGGATGCTCGACCAGTAACTAGAAGACATGTGAGGTCCAAGATTGGGTTGGGATCCTCCTCTGAAAAAATACGTGAGAAACAGTACTGGGAAGAATGGGAAATGGGTACGGCTATATTGCTCCCTCTGTTTCGTTTCCAATGCGCGCACCCACTTAGAACCGATTTCTCGAGCACCGCTCGTCGTTTCAGAACCAAACCAGATCGAGCGCATGTCTTTAACAACTCGCATCGCATACCATACAAGTTCCCTAGCCGCGGACGATAACTTGGCTAGATCTCGAGTCTTCCGGTTTATCAAAAAAGGAAGTTCGACAGTCGCAAGCCCCAGCTCAGTTGTGGGAGAATCAGTGGAAGAGAACCTGCGATTGCCAAACAATGTCGCGTTCTTAGGGTGTTTCACAATAGAAGTGAGAGATGCTTCTGAGAGAGAGATTTTGCCCAGAGGAAAAGTTCCGTCGAGCAAGCAGTGAATACTTCCTGTGGCATCTATGACTAGTAATATGCTGTTAACATTAGAACCGTCAGCTTCGTCGATATTCCCTTCACTAGTATCCAGAACTTTCTGGATAGAAGAACCGATGGATGCTGAAGTCGGGTCAGGAGGTAAAGTGGGCCAGCTACGGATGATGTTAGGAGCAGCTCTCGTCGACGATCGAGTATGGGAGCCTTGGAAAGCAAAAATATCGGTCACTCTATTATCTCATATGTATTAGTTTGGTCAACTATACCATCAGAAACACATACGCAAGTTTATCCGATTCCTCCTGCAAGCTGTCCAATAAAGGCAACATCTTAAGGATAGACGGGGCTGACCCAGTCTTCATACATAGGTGGGCAACAATTGAAAACCGTCAAATTTAAGCACATACTATAACATCCCCCCTTCTAAGAATATCAGGAGTAGGTCGATTCTCAGTTGTTTTGTCGTTTCGAAACCAATATATGTCATTCGAAAGAAGTGCTCGCTTCGTGCCATTAAGCGCGACGTTGATGTTAATCGTGGCTTGCTTTCGACCGTCTTGCAATGAATGGATAGAGAGCATAGATTGTAGCGACGCATGAGATAAGTCTCGAAGTATTGCTAGACTTTGTCCTGCTAGGATTGAATGACGAACATGCTGGTTATGCAAGGGCGCTCACCATCTGGGCTCCAGGCAGTTCCCGTGACATTGGCGGTTCCAATTTCATCCTCAAAGCCTATTTCCCAGACTTTGCTGCCCGATGTCGGGTTCCATAGACTTATCCTGTCGGTTCCACCGAGCCGCGAGACAAGCAGCAATAGGTCTTTATCTGGGCAGCAAGAAGAAGGCAGTAGACGACTGGAAGACGAAAAACGAACAATCTCAAGCGGAGAGAATGCGGTCGTTTCCATCCAAAATACTTAACGACACTGATATTGCATAGATTTGTTGCAGTTTAGGTGGACTAGTAAGTAGTGCCTGCCATGGGCTTTGAAGGTTTCGAACGCGCCAACGTCGCGACCTTTGTACTTGTTTTCCATACACTTCTGATTATGGCACGTGATTAAGTACCAAATCTTTCTGGCCAAATATCTATTTTCTTGACTTACTACTTTCCTTCAAATCTACCCCTCCTACCCTTGGAAATCATGAATGACTATGTTATGACAATTGATTCTGACTCGGAGGAATCCCCCAAGGCCATTTTGGAAAAAACTTTGAAAGAACAGGTTGAAGAAGTTCGCCTCGATCCCGAGTTCGTGTTTGATATTTCGGGAGACCCGTACTCGGAACTTATTGGAGAGCAAATTCATATGGAAGACATGGTTAAGAAAGGCTCGAAGCCGGTCAGTCAAATTGCTGGTTTTAGGCATTCATTAACCTCAGCGCAGGAACCCATATCGGTCGACGAAATCATAGCTCGCCGGAGGCTAAGCTTGAAGCGTAAGCGAGGTTCGGAAAATGTTGAAGACAGTGATGAAGATGTAGACTCTGGGGGAGAACCCAATCAACACTTGAGCGAGGAGGAAAGCGGAGAATCTGATTTTGGTGGTGTGGAGGAGTCAGCCTCGGAGGAAGAAGACCCACTGGAGACAGATGATGGGTCAGGAAACAAAGAAGATGAAGGGTCTTTCAATGAGGATGACGGACTCTCATCCTCGGACGACTCTGAAGTCGAAACCCAGGCACAAAAAGAGCGCAAAGCTGCATTTTTCGAACAAGAGTCTGGATCTCGCGAAGAGCACGACTCTTTCTTATCTATGAATTTGTCAAGGCCAATTCTGAAAGCTATTTCCACGCTGGGCTTTCACAAACCAACACCTATACAAGCGGCTACTATTCCTGTCGCACTACTTGGGAAGGATATCGTCGGGAATGCTGTGACTGGATCGGGGAAGACGGCAGCATTTATTATTCCCATGTTGGAACGCCTTTTGTATCGTGCAAAAGGCAAAAATACCGCTGCTAGTAGATGTCTTGTCCTCGTTCCAACGAGGGAACTCGCAGTGCAGTGTTTCGAAGTTGGAACAAAGCTTTCAGTACATACGGACATCCGCTTCAGTCTTATTGTCGGTAATAGGCTTTTCTTGCGGTGAAATTTTGCATAGACCTAATTAAATCTTTAGGTGGACTTTCTGTAAAATCTCAAGAAGTTGCGCTCCGTGCACGCCCTGATGTGATTATTGCTACTCCTGGACGACTTATAGATCATCTGCGCAACTCTCCATCTTTCGGTCTGGATGCTCTTGATATTCTTGTTCTAGATGAAGCAGACAGAATGCTTTCTGATGGGTTTTCTGATGAACTGGCCGAGATCATTAAAGCTTGCCCTACTGCTCGTCAGACAATGCTGTTTTCTGCTACGATGACAGACTCAGTGGATGAACTTGTTAAAATGTCGCTTAATAAGCCGGTAAGGCTCTTTGTGGATCCCAAAAGAAGTACAGCGAAGGGTTTAGTACAAGAATTTGTACGCGTTCGCGCAGGCAAAGAAGCCGAGCGTTCTGCTTTGCTCGTGTCTCTTTGTAAAAGGACATTCAACAGTAAAGTCATCGTATTTCTGAGAAGCAAAAAACTTGCTCATCAGATGCGGATTGTTTTTGGTCTCCTGGACATGAAGTGCGATGAACTGCACGGCGATTTGACGCAAGAACAGGTAGGACTTGCACTTTTTTTTGTTCTCGAGGTGCCTTAGTTCTTATTATTTCAACAGCGTCTTAAAGCCCTGCAACATTTTAGAGATGGTTCAGTTGATTTCCTAATGGCTACCGATTTGGCAGCTCGTGGATTAGATATCAAAGGAGTGGAGACAATCATAAACTACGACATGCCTGGCCAGCTAGCGCAATATCTTCATCGCGTCGGTAGAACAGCACGAGCGGGCCATACAGGACGGTATGTTACAAGCACTTTGCGTAATAAGCACAAACCTCACAACGTGTATAAAGGTCAGTTACCCTTGTAGGTGAAGCAGATCGCAAAATGCTGAAGGCTGCTATAAAGCACTCAGCTGGCGACGATCGCATACGACATCGTGTTGTGCCTGCTGAAGTCATCGAAAAATGGGCCGAAAAGCTTGATGGAATGAAGAACGAGATCGCGGAGATTCTAAAGGAAGAAAAAGAGGAAAAACAAGTAGGCTTTTTTGGCTCATGCTATTTATCTTTCATTTAACAGCCATGCAGCTACGACAGGCAGAAATGGAACTGAAGAAAGGACAGAATATGATTGAGCACGAGGCTGAGATTTATTCCCGGCCTGCTAGGTCATGGTTCCAGTCTGGGAAGGAAAAAGTGGAAGCAGCAGGTACGGTGTTAGTTTACGTTTACGTGCTGAGAGCTCTTCTCATGAATTGTTTTCAACAGCGTTAAGCAAAAGTCAGTACGAGGCCGGCCTTTCGGTTACCGTCAAAAGCGACAAAACGAAATCAAACGAAAGCAAGGTAGGCTGATTTGGCTTCCACTACTGCTTACTTACGTATGCTTCGACTCATAGCCTAAAAGAGATAAATTGTCGGGCCTTTCACGAAAGGCCAAAAGACGCAAGCTAGCCATGGAAGAAGATGAAGAATTGGGCGACGGCAAGGCAGTTAATGCTGCCATCCGCTCTGCTAAGAAAGCTGCAAGACCGTCGAAAATTGGCGTTCTTCAACCAACAACAAAAAAACGTGGCAATAACAAATCCAATTCGAAATCGAAGAAGAGTAATAACGGTGGTGGCTCATTTGATAGAGATCTTAGCCAACCGAGGACACGGGAAGGAATACGGGCGAGAAAAAGTGATGCAATTGGAAAGAAAGGGATGAAAAAGACAGGAAAAAGGAAATGATCCTTCTTTTAATTAGATCTGTTCCTGGACTTGATTGTTACTATTATTGGAGTATTGCTTTGCAATAGGCAACTTGCTTAGTTGTTTCTGAAACTGCATGCATTAGAAAGAGCTGCGCACTGAGACAATATGAAAGCTAATTAAAAGCAACGACGATATAGATACGAGAGAAGTCGATGAAGATGTCCATCCGCGAGACTGATATACTACACATTACCATAAAAACATCTTGCGCAAACCTGTTAGATCTTTCGGCTGACTGGTCACTGCAGCAGGTCCATGGTATTCAAAATCATCCATTCCATCAGGGGAGATCCTCGATTTTTGCAACTAAATTTGTCTGTCAGTGACTTCGTAAGGAAAGTGGGTATGCTACATACCTCGACATTCATCACTGGTTTTGCAATGAGCTCTCTTATAAATTTCCGTTCGGGAAAGTTATACGGTTTGCTTTCGCATTGCGCCTGACATTGGGATGTGGTGCTTACGAACCTCCCCATCATGCTAAATTTAGCCCAGTGTATCTTGGAGGGATCCTCGGGATTGAAATCTTCGTTTCCTTCTTGTGCCCTAATCAAATCCGACATATGTACTTCCCTGCATAAAATATGTTAACATTATAATAGTGGAAGATACGAGTCACCGTACATGGCAGGAATGCATGGGCCTTTTGTGTTTCTGAGCGCCATTCGATAAGCACGATGCGCTCTGGCCTGTTGAAGGAGAACATCCCATGACTGGAGATTTTTAGCATGGGTTGGCGATCTTGCCTTGAATTGCTCCATTGTTTCATCGCCGGGAAATGTAGAATTGTTGATTCCAGCCACAAATGCCCTCAAGGCCGAATAATTATTGTGTGCCCTTAGAAATTGAGCAATATCGACAAATCTTTCAATCTGACGAGCTCTAAGCTTAGGCTTGTCATGGCACAGGATCAGCGATACCACCCTGTATATGGACATAAGTATAAGCCCTCTCGCAAAGGCACCCGGCTCACCAGTCAGCCAAATGGTTCGAAACTGCGTTATATGCTGTTATCGGCTCGCTCTCGTCTTTTTTGCCAGAAGCGAAAGTGTAATACAACCAATCTCTCGGCTATGAAAAGATTTAACGATGACGTGCGATATAAGGCAGAAATTAACCTACCTTAATGTTCAGAAATAGTTTTACTTCCAAACCAGTGATTTCCTGTGCAATTTCCTCTGGTTCTATAGCCATCACCTCCTGAGCAAGTTTAAGTAAATCCTTGATAAGCTGCTTCGGCGAAGGATTCGCATCTTCTCGCTCCATACCATTCAAGCGAGGCCCAGAAGCAAATAACGATCTTGGCAATGGCAAGCTGGCTTTCCTCTCCCGCAAAGGCAGCCCTGTCGCAGCACTGTTCGTGCTTAGTTGGGATATATCTTTTATTTCGTCCTTCTTATGAGCTGAGCCTTTTCCTGAAGAATGACCATCATCTTCGTCGTCGTCTTCCAGCACGCTATATGAGTCGTCGCTCTCGTCCGCAGACAAAGCTGATTTCAATGCCCACGTAGCATCGTGATCCATTAAGGTTGGCACCGTTTCGAGGAAAGGAAGGAGCTCGGATCCATAATGGAGAAGATGGGTCTTGGATATTATCGATTTCACCAAAGCGTTAAGAGCTCCTTGTGTGCCTTTCACTGCAAAGTCGTGTGGATATGTATCCAGCCATTGGTAGAGTAAATGGCAAATTCTGAAAGATATCAATTATCTTATTGCAACTTTGTAACATGCAATACGAACCGCATTTGAGCAAAACAGGCAAACATGGGATCACCAGAAGGATTATCCAGTTGCCGCATACGTTTTTGCATTGCAAGAAGAACGCTGCGCGGACTTGTAAATCTGCGATAGGTGAGCAAAAAGTGTGTGATGAAAGCAGGGTCTGTGGGATGGTTATTATTACCAATATTACAGTTGCAAGCAAATACACGAACCATCCCCGCTGACGGCTAGAAACATTAACTTCTCCAGTAATTCGTCAACAGACGCCCATTGAGCAGGCCGCCTACGATAGATGAAAACAGGATTCAAATAAACAGCACACTTGACAACTTACTCTTTTGCCCCCTTCTTGCTTTCTACTGGCGTGGTCTCCCTATCGTCCGCAGTAGTTTGAGTAGGGCTGGCAACTTTATCTACTGCATCACTTCTCGACTTTGCTGGATTTAGGTCTACGGATGCAGGGGCGGTAACACTTGTAATGTTTGTGCTATCACTGTCGGAAAGCACAGGAGGATTTGATGGCGGCGATAATTGGTTCATTAGAGGGCTTGATAAAGGCAATTGAGTGTTGCGTGGGATATCGACGACTGAATGACTGTATATAGTAGAGGAAGACATGGTGGCAGACGAATTTTGAGAGCTTTCCCAAGGGGCAGGTTTACAGATTATATCAGGTGAAGCTGGGTTTTTATATTGTGCATCTGATGCACTCATCTTGTCACCTCCTAGATCAGATAAATTAGCGCACAGTTGAGATGGGAAGCAAACCATGCGAACTTCTCTCGCGCAAAACTGCCTTTAGCAGGAAATCAAACGATTGTCGCATTTTCCCTTTACCGCTATCATTTGCATTCGTCACTTCGATGAGGCCTACATCATAACGTTGGAGCACCTCGAGAGCTTTTTCCGGCTCGACTTGACGCTCCAGGTCCACTTTGCAAGCCAGAACAACGATTGGCAACTTCTTCGCTCGACATGTTTCTATGTGGGATGCCAGTTTAATTCAAGTTGTAACTGAAGTATGTCTGCTACGTACCGAGTAACCCTTCCACCGGTTGAAAGGAAGCTATATCAGAAGAATCATAGCATATCACGACAGCGTCAATAGGTGGACGATCCTCTGGCCATGCTAAGTCGTACGGCGTCGATAAATTGGAGGCAGACTGCATGTTTACTTCCACAATATGTAAGGGAAAACTGACTCCGCCTTCGTTGAACCAGGTTGACCTTCGTTTATCTATTCCCAAACTTAGTTAGATTGCCTGAAATGCAATATTTTGAAATACTCGCAGTCGGGAGAGAAATGCCCAGCGGACCGGGAAGCAAAAATGGACATGGGTTCAGAGAGTCTGTAACCTGACAAGCCTTTGCGAATTATACCAGACTTCCCGCAACCAACGGTGCCGATGACAGCCAATGTTATATCCACAGCAGATGGCTAAAAATGGTAGAACATCAAGATAAGATTGTGATGGAATGGAAAGTCCACTCACTAATGATATATGAGAGCCAAGCAATGTTCGCTTTCGGGAGGATGGTGCGTATACTCCTAAGCTTTCGCTTCGCATCCGGCCAGTGTTTGAACTAGAGGATTCGGCAACAGGCCTTTCCCGCAACGATCCTAATGAGGACTTTATTATCGGTATCATGGACGTGTCTTCCAACGTGCTTGTACTTGTAGAGGCTGTTGCAGCAGAGGAAGTACTCAAACTTTGTTTGCGAGAGGGCAGTAAAAGTTCACCCCCACGAATCGCCCGTGGTGACTCTGGAGTTTTCAACGAGGTCCTTCTATGGCGCTCAAGCGGACTGCTTAACGGGTTGTTTCGCTCTACATCAGAGTCGAGCATTTGAGTAGGATCATATTCTTCATTAACAGAGTTAATGGTTGAGCCACGCTTGAGAATGGTTCGGGACGGTGAGTGACGATCGCGTTGGAGTCCCGAGGACGTGTTTATCGAGGAATTGTGTACTACAGAACTCGGATTACCGCGATGCATATGAGTGCTTGTCCCAGAAGAGCTCGCGTCACGGCCATAGCTAACAAAGGAGTCGACCGAGATGGACTTGCGCAGAGCTTGCGGAGGGGAGAGGGTAGCAGAACCTAGCTTGGACGGGCCGTCCAGAAGCAGCTCATCTTCCGGATTGGACGTTGAGGTGAAAGCGGTAGAAAAAGAGTCTGCAAAGGAGGGTGTCGGTGATCTAAGAGGTACACTGGAGTGATTTGGATGCAAATGAGAGAGGGCCGGTAGTTGCAAAGTGAGTGACTGAGGAACGTCTTGATCATGAGTATCGTGCATGTGTCTCGAAGATGGGAGCTTAGGCGGGAGCAGGCTAAGGTTCAAGGCGAGAGGGGCGAGGAGTAGAGTGGATGGCCGTCAGCATGCAGAGGCAGCAGAGCGAGCGAGATGACAGGCTGTGTGCGAATTAGCAGATGTGCCTGGCTCTGATTGCGGACAGAGTATTATGGACACTTAAGCACCACCGAGTAGGGATCACTGCTCATCGTATTCAACCAACTTCACTGTCCAGCTCTAAGCACCCACCCTAGTTGCACAACATGCCATCTCAAGTACCACGAGTCCTCCTTACCGTGAGCATCTATGACTTTGCTTTCTATCATCTGTCGTCCTGATAATTATCCGCAAAGAACGACGATGGACCTCCGGATTCTAAAGAATCTCCTTACGTTCTTGGTCTCTATCTTCATTTAACCCGACATCTCGGTCAGCTAGCCAATTGCTCGTTGCTTCTTCTCCCATGACTGAGCTCTTCCATCGCAGGCTGGAATGTCAAGGTTGTTCTTCCCAGCACGCAGAAATCATGGATTGGTATCGTCCTCTTCTCGTCGTGGAATTGCAGTATAGCTAATGGCTGTCCAGGCAAGGCATACCACATAAAAGAACTCACAAAGGGATCATACTTTTATCCAACGATAAATGGCCAGGGCGAGGTATCTGCTTCGTCAAGGCCTTTGCGTGAAGGAGAAATAGTTCGTCCCCTTGAACAAGGCCTTTGCTTTCTTGAGCTCAGATAAGTCCTCCACAGGCAGAATGGATACTTCTAGATGGTGTAAGTCTTGCGTGGCAATATTATGAAAGAGGCTGACGCTCTTCGTAGACCCCAGCTACTTGTACAAATGTCGCTCTGCACAACCTTTTCCACGAGCAGATTGATCTTGTTGTGCGTAATATGGACGTGTCTATAATTCCTCGCGATTCCTGATGACTTGCAGATATCTGGTCCCAACCTTGGTCGCAATACTTCCTGTGGGCTATACATCAACCCTTTTCGCTACTAGCGCTTACACACTTCCGCCCAGCTGCATTTGCGTTGTCATCTGGTACTATTGGCGCTGCCCTCTCGGGCTCTCTATCGAAGATACGCTCCATTGCAATATCCTACGGAACGGTCATCCACCCAACGCCCACCTCCTTCTTCGAACCAGCTCATATCTTAGGATGTGGCATTATAAGACATCTCTGGGAAAATTGGGGCCAAGACCCGGAGGGTCTACGGGTTGGTGAAATTGACTTGTACAGTGTCAATATCCCCCTTGTCGAAGAGCTCTTGTCGGAGCAAGGATTGAAAATATGCTTGACAAGCATGTGGCGAAACTCGTATGGCAAGTTATTCAAAGACATTTCAGGCGCTCAACAGCAAGAGCAAAAGCCCCAGGGAAATCCTGCGGGACCAGATGCAGCACTAGACATGGAGGCTGCTACACGTGCATTAAACCCCTTAGAAGGGGAAGCCAAGGGAAACCTCTTGTTCAAATGGGCTCCTGAGATGAAGAGCCTTATTACTCCTTCGCTGTCTTCGCTGCCGATAGGTTCCGATGGGTGGGCTATTCACCAAGGTTGGGTGAGCGTAACACCGTTGAGAGCAAGTTTCGCAGAACCACTACACAGTACCACAGAAGTAGAAGATAGGATATGGAAAATGAAGTTGTGAGGTTTTGTGGACTTTGGATTCAGGTATAGCAAGCTAGATAGGAATAAGCCTACGATACCATTGTGACTTTCAGTAATATCTACGGCATTACTAGAATTTCAGCACATGACTAAATTGATTATAGATATTCCTAGACCTAAGTATCTTCCCCTACAACGTCAAAATTATGCTGAAAAATCCCAGCGTTAAGAGGGAAGTCCACACAGTTGATAGATGATGATGCGGAAGTGGATGTGCAGCACTGACGACGCGACCATTGATTAGTTGCTTTCGATATACTTTGAGCGAATTGATGCTCCATGATGCGTTCTGGAAATGCCAAATTCAGTCACATAAATACTTCATGAGTCTATAAACCTACGACGAAATTTGAAGGGTCAACCAGCCGATCTACGCATGAGCCAGGGCATCCAGAAGTTGCGTACGAGTTGCCCGCCCAATCTCCACAGAGTGTGATATCTGCAAAGGAGCATTAGAAGGATGATATCATATACGCCAGCCATCGATTGCCCACCAAATGTAATACTATGGTTGACAAAGAACTGCCCGATATTGCATTGGGAGGATTCTAGCACGGCGGAAGGGAAGCCCCATCCTGAGGGATTGGGACTCCCATCAACTATGTCCTGGGGTACAGCGGCACGATAGAAAGACCCTGTCGTCCGAAAATTTAGATTATTGTGGGCCACGGAAATTCAACTGACTCACATATGGCAATACTGTTTTCGTCCCATTTCATAGCAAACACTCCTCCTCCTTGAGAGTCAAAAAATGGGCCATAAGATGCTCTGCTCCATTCTGTTATACTGCAACCAGCATTGCTGTTCAAAAATGCGTTACAATCCGTATGATTGACTCCGCTTGAAGACTAAAAAGACATTCACTCAGTTGATTATATGAAAGGGAACTGACACGTACAGAAACGGTTCCAGTGAAATTGGCGTTGGCAGTAAGGTTGCAACCTGCGGCCATTTAGCTAGGATGTAACTAGACATGATCAGTAAATGGACTTACCTGGTGCTGTATGCCATGCAACTTGGTTGTGCTGATTATCATGAACTCCTTCGATAATATCCACCTCGCCATTCTAAAGGATCGATTAATAAATATTTTGGCAGTAACTAAGTTGAAACTACATACCCAAGGCCAATTTCCTCCCACTGTCCAGAACGCAGGCCAGACAGCTAGAGAAGAATGTCATGGCCAGTACTTAGAGTATTCATGGAACTGACTCACCACAGCCCCACGGAGCTCGGTTTAAATCTAAGATGAAAAGGCCTCCGTTATATTGTGTCTTACTTGAGATCCGAACGCTGCTTCCTCGTCAGCAATTTGCCATAGCTACACCCAGAGCAAGACACACCTATTTCGAAATACTCCAGAGGGTAGCATAGTTGTATTATCTGCTTTCATAATTACTATCCCGTCATCTTGTACATATGCAAGCTGTTGCTGGAATGCAGCACTTTGGTTGACATAACTGCAAGGGAACCCTGTTGAGATGCCGCATACATCGTTAGCAGGAAACTTACTTGACCATCCCACTGGAGAGGCCGTTTAGCTCAACATATTACCCAGCATGGGGAAGTTGGCACTTACTTGGTCGGGTCAGGAAATGTAAAGAAATCCCAGCGACTGTAAAGTGGGTTAGAACAGGGTTCGCGAAAGGTTGTCCTAACATTACTCACTCAAAAAACGTCTTGCCAGAGTACTCGTCTTGGGGTAGCCAGAGGAAAGTTGATCCGTTCGGATTAGTGTTGACATTTGTGTAAGTGGCCCGCTCCACTAGAGAGTTCCTCGGCGAGGTGTGCCCCAGTAATGAAGCTAACCTTGGGAAGTTTTCGTGAGCGATGACAGGGTATGCCCCAAACATGAGAGTTAAAAGGTATATAGGCAAGTCGTAATGCATCGTGAAAGGATCGTAAAGGTTGGAGGTAAAGATGAGCCAACGGTATTAAGCAGTTGTTCGTTATATACAGTACGTCACAGTAAACTGAACGGTGCATGTTTCCCACCGGCATCCGTGCCGCTGCCTCATGTCAACTCATGCTTTGTGCGCAGTTTATTCAATGATTCGTCCTCATTAGGCACATCGCATAGCACTGAAAATATCTCATCTGCAGCATGGCATTCCAGCGACTCAAGCCGCGGCTTTTTGGGAGATATACATGATATATACATAGCATGACCGCAGCAACCTCGGACAAATATGAAAAGCAAAGAATCAACGGTAGCGGCGAAGGCTGAGGGTGTTGTGTTTCTTCCAGGTAGAGCGTGCTGGTGTGTGGTTGTAACGATGACCCTTGCCCAACCCACGGTTCTGTTGAAAGTTAGACCTAGAAGCGAAAAGCTAGCAGCAACAGCACTGACCTGCTTTCCGATGCTTGTCAGGCCACGGGCTTCGCGACGCTTGTGTACGGGGTTCACGATCCAGTTAATTCTAGGATCACGACGAACCTTCGCAGAAGTTTAGTTAGTGGGCTTGTTCGTTGCACATGCAAAATAGCTTACAGCTTTGTGGTTAGGATCTACCAAGATAACTTCGTAGTACTTGTATACGCCGTCTTGATTGATCCAGTAAGAGTTGAGGACCCTCAAGTTGCCGCAACGTTTGCCCACACGCTCCTCCGCAGTGCTTCTCAACCCACGTTGGAACTTAAGGTGGTTAACACCTTGGCGAACGGGTTTACCATAGGTAGCACCTGGAGAACGTATTTCAGTTACTTGAGCGACTTCACAATACTATTAGGCGCACCCTTGGGAACCTGCTTCTTGCGGTTTCCGCGACGGACACGGACACGATAAATCACATAGCCCTGCTTGGCCTTGTAGCCCAGGCGGCGGGCCTTATCGGGACGAGAAGGACGGGAGGCGCGGTGGATGACATTTAGTTGACGGTACTCCCAGCACCTAATGATCAAAAAACAAAAAGTTGAGGAAATGATTAACAGGAAATTAAGGTGGCCTGCACGCACCGTACACGGAGGAGAAACCGCAGAACATCCGACTGTTTCTTTTTGTAAAGCTCCCCAATATATTTGTATGCTCCCATCGCGACTTGAGCTTTTGACGGTGGGTGAGGATGGGTAGGTTGTGCCCGACGATGATCACGGCATCGAACGGCTGCACACAACTATGCAGTACCACCGGCAATATCCGGTTAACATCTGCATCAAGCTATTAATTACGTAATTTGTTACCTCTGTATTTACGTAAGCATTAAAGGTTGCCTAGCTGTGCGTCATTCTGCACCGCCACCACTTAGTGAAGCGCCCACGTCAAGTTGTTGGAATTGCACAAGATACTACACTACGCCGCAGTTCTACTACATGATAATTCAAGAATCTACCATATTCATATCAACGTCCATCCTGAACAACATTTATCTGGTCTAATTTTCCAGGTCAAACTCACTCTCCAAGAGCTGGTCCCGGCATTCACCGTCGGTCGTACTGTAAGATGAGCTCCCCTTCCAAGTTCGCTAGCTTTGCGCCTTATGTGAGTATACCTTTTAGTGGGATTCTGTTTCTTACTTATTGGTAAATTTAAAGGCCCCTCCGCCGGATGATCCTCAAGCTCGGCCTGCCGCTCCCTCCAAATTTGCTGCCAGACCATGGTTTCCAGCGCATGATTCGTCACCCAATGCTATCGATACTTCCTACCAATCAGGAGGCATTCCCACATTTGATACATCTCTCCGTGGTGGGCAAGGCGCTGAAGAAGAAGCTGAGACTCTGCAACAAAATCAGTGGGAGACGCGTTATGGTCTGCGAGTGGACATGTTAGCAGCAGCAGCCTACCTGTTCGGCCCTCTGTCTGGTCTGCATCCGTTCGTTATGTTCTTGATTCTGACTGAACAATTTCACCGTAGCACTTATTTTATTGATTGGGGAGACGCAGAACGATTACGTTCGATTCCATGGTTCGTGCATTAGTATGACGTCTAATAATAATGCTGATATGTGTTTAGCATACCAGTCGGCTCTCCTAACAACCCCGCTCGTTATCGTCCGCATCTTGATCTCTATATTACAGTTTCCCTCCTGGATCCGAACGTTCTACACGTTAACTATCGTCTCAGTACAGCTCTTCATGGTGTAAGCGTCTTGCCCGTAAGTTGCATTGTGTTTTGGCTGATCATTATCAAGTTTTCGAGCATTTCGCGATGCTGCGCAGAATGGTCTTGTGCGGTTTGAGCTACCGATTATTGGACAGAGAGCGGCCAAGTGGCTAGCAGAGGAATAGCAGTATAGGTTATGTACTATGTTTATTTCATTTCTAAGGGTCATGGTCCTTTTTAGCGAGTTTATTAATTGTACTTTGCTCGGATTCCTTGCCTTTACTACGTATTTGTGCATTGCAACAGGAAACTATACATTTACTCGTATACACACAGCGCAAGACACGTACCATTGTCTCCTCTTGGGTTTATATGACCTGAATGATAGGTGTACCGGTAATAAAATATAAATAATTTACAGAGTGTTTATTACAGCCCACTACGTAGCCTGCAACACTGAAGTCGTAAATAAAGCCCATACCAGAAGTGTCCGTCCAAAAAAACATGAGAAGGTATAAGAGTCCGATCCACACATATTATGTGCGTGATGTGAATCTGTTGCACTCATTGCGCACCGAGAAAAAAGAGTAGATTGTAAGGATAACAATGTTCGCGTAAAAAAAGAAGGTTCGGAGATTACAGAGAGTCGGTCGCAATAATCGGTATAAATACCACTTCGATAATAATCCTCGTTAAAGGAAGCTTGGAGTTAAAGAGGAATGCAAGTTTTGCCATCGGTGGAAGGATGGAAGCCTCCAGCACAGGAATAGACTATGCATGCAAAATCCGTCAACTAAAGGACGAAAACATAAAAGAAAGCACGCACCAACACAGTGGCCTACCTCACAGCCAACGTTCCATGCGCCGCTGATAGCAGTACAGTCCTGGCCTTTCCCAAGGGAGGTGCAGCCACCGCATGACTCGAGCTCGGAATCTGTATCAACGCACTCGTAATCGGAGGAGTTGGAGGCGCCTTTAATGGGGCAAGCATCCAAGCCTGAGGGACAGAGAGTAGCCCGGGATTTAGCAGTGCGCTTGCTATAATGGCCATGTCCCGGAACCTGAGAAGGTTGGGAAGGAGGTGGGCTGGGAGGTCCACGGGGCATGCACTTGTGAAGAGAAGGATACCAATCCCAACCAGTTTTGCAGGGCGGATTGGGTGTCCCAGTAGGGGGTGGATGACGGGGAACGCAGCACGACTGCTCCTTGTTCCAGTAGTAGCTGGTGGGAGGGCAATCACTGCCTTTTGGGGGAGTAGGGGTTACAGTCGGACCACCTGATGGTAAGCAGCAGCTTTTATCTGACCACCTAAAAACACAGTCCTAAAATCAGATTAGAGGCATAAATGAAGGCTGGAAAAGCTAACCAGAACTCATTGTCCCCGCAACTCTTCGCGGTCTTGGTGGCCGTCGAAGCAGCGAATGGCAACAAAGCAGACAATAAAATAAGGGTTATTTGGACTCGCATACTAGGAGTTTAAGTAGAGACTGTGAGGGTAAGAGAGCGTGGTAGTGAGTGACTGGAGCCAAGGCAAGCGACGTGGGGAATGGCGAGTCCTAGTAAAGAGAAAGAAGAGGAGAAAGAAAAGAAAGCGGTTTCAGGGGAATGAATTATCAGTCGCGGCATTTATATAAATTTATATTCAATTTGAGATGGAACTTCTTTGAAATAGAAAGATCTGAAGTTGATCAGAAGAAGAAGACTGTTATCAGCAGAGTAAAATTAGAACACCAGCGTGAGTACCGACACTCTCTCACCCTTTATGGCTTCGGAAGCGCATCACTCCTGGTCTGCCACTTTAAAACTGTTCTGTAAGTATAAGTTTCCCTGCAGAAGAAAGATGGATTAACGAGACTCCAGCCTGGCTCAGGAGTTTCCAGGAGCGTTGCCATTGTCAGTTTGTCCACATTTGGAATATCATCTACTGGTAATGGATCACCGGTCACCTGTTTAGCCCTGATTTTGTCTTGTGATTGATCAAAGTGATGGCTAACCACGCGCACGCGACGCTTCTACCGTCACTCGTATATACGTCTCCCCGCCCCCTAAGCTCGTGTCGTCGAGGCCCCGAGGTGACTTCGGACCTCCCATCACACCGATAAATACCAGTTTACAATTTAAAACGCATCGTTTGGTAATTATTGTATCATTGTCCCGAACAGATTCATTCAATTCATCAAACTACTAAACGTTTAACGTCCGCACCCTCCATCAGTTTCAAACGCAACATAAGGCCTTGATATATGAAAAAGTAGAGGTACAAAAAAATCACAGTCCTATAGGCTACGTACATGGATGCGTTCTTCTACCTGCCAGTGCTATCCGACTCCTTAGTGACAAACACGCCATCTGTCAGACTCCCGAAGCATATTGTTAAATTTATGAATAGGCTGCCGCATGCTGCAATGCCCTGGATGCAAAGTATCTCACATCCGCATCCGTGTCATTCTTCTGAGTTTCTAAAGCAGGGATAACCCACTCGTGCACAAAGGCATGACCCTCCGTCGTAGTCCCAAACGATGTAGCGAGCACCTCCAAGCATTTTGCAACATTAAACCGGATATTCGGGATAGGATCCTTGGAGAGTTCTAAAAGCGACCCAATCACCTCGGAGCGAACAATGTCCAAATTCAGAGAAGGAGAGATAGTCTATTCATTCAAGTAAGTTAAAATCCCCTTTCAATTTGCAATATACTCACCGTAATGGCCTGGACCGTGGTCATTCGGAAGAGATAATTAGGGTGTGACCCCATGCCCATAACCTTTGGGACAATCGCAACTTTTGCCCATTCCACGCCGAATACCTCTGTCAGTTTCTTTAGATTGACAGTGGCTGCTTCGCGGATGCTGAAAACAGTATCGCCGAGCCATGACATGCAAAGATTTCCAAGCTGTTCATCGAAGAAAGGCTTGCCCAATTGTTTGGCAAGAAGAGGAACGTACTCTATTATAGCCTGTCGTACGCGCCAAGACTTGTCTTCTGCAAGTTCGACGATGGCGGGCAGGAGGCTTTCAGACAACAAATCGATACCTATAACTGCAGAGCCAGAAATATAAATCCGAGCTCTGCATCATTTACTCTTTTGAACATACCATTGTTCACCGTCTCTAATTTGCTGATGACGTTGAGCCGCACTTCAGGGAAGTCATCCTTTAGGAGATGCAAGAACAAAGGCAAAAGGTGTTCAATCGTGGAATCTTTGCCGAGCAGGGGAGCCAAGCCACTTATTTGGTTGGCTAGGGCAGCTCGGACGTGTTGAGATGAGTCCTGAGATAGATCGCGGACGCAAGGAACTATGCGAGCCAAGATAACTTCCTTGTCGAGTAGGGCAGAAAATCCTACAAATAATTTGTTAACTTTAAATATGTTCGAGTTGAAGGATAAGCAAGGGGGTACCCGGGATTTGACTGGCAGCAGCTGTGCGAACCTCGGCTTCGTTGTCTTTCAGTAACTGGACGTATTGTCCAATCAACTCTTCTCTTACTACTTCCACTCCAACCGCTTCAGCGAGCTAAACAGTTACAGGTTAAAAACCTATTCAACGCGTACTGAAAACAAACATACCTCGTTGAAATGGTTCGCTGCCATGTATCTCACTCGCCAGCTTTTGTCGCCTATGCTTTGCTTGATCTGCTTCAACAGATGCTCCTTGACCTCCGCAGGTGATAGCCTTTTTGCAATGACAATCAGATCCTCGACGGTGAGCAATCTGACTGAATCCTGGTCATCGGATTGAAGCCTGCGGTAAATCGGCAACCCATCTGTTAGGATGTGCTCTTGTGCAAAGTGGCTCACAAGAGGCTAAATAAAATCATTCAAAAACATGAATCTGGGGAGAATATATGTGCACATACACCCAGCCACTTTGCAGCAGCGCGCCGGACCATTGGGGTATCATCAGAGCCGAGAGTCTGGAAGCCCTTGCGAAGTTCCTCTTGAACTCCCGGGGATACCTTCGCATACACCGCAGGATATAACGCTGCAGATGATGTCCGCGAAGTAAACCACTCTCCATGAGACAATCGATTAAGAAGGGGAATGTAGAATTGCTCGATTTGCTCTTTCGAAAGAACTGCTGCAACTTTGGTTATTGATTCAGCTGCCTGATTGACGTATATAAATATTTTTCGTACAAGGGGCGCATGTAAAAGAAATACTTGCCTTATCTCGTACGAGTGTCTCCTCCACCGCTGATAGATTCTCAAGAGGACCCAGAAGTACCTCGGCATGCTCCGGCCCTCCGATGTATTGCTCAAAGTTCTTTCCCAATTCCTCTGCTAAAGCAAGAAGCACCTCATCTTCGTCGTCCACCGAGTCCTGCAAGAACGGAACGAGCTCCTCGCGTGCTCGATCAGGGCCCAAAGCAAGAGCGATGGTAGGAATGCTGTGAATAGCATTCAACCGTAACTGAACGTCTTCAGAACGAAGCTCGTCCATAAGTACGGCAATTGGTGCAATCTATGGAAAGCAATGACTGTTTAAGAACTAAGAACGTTTTCAAAAGAGACAACAGCTCACATCTTCTATTGGGAATCCAGAATCCATGGTGTTGCAGGAAGAGTAGTGACGTTCTGATATTCTCAGCTCCTGCTATTGGAATCTCAAAAGTACTTGTTTTGGCGTCCGCTGAAGGAATACTAGTTGGGGAGGTTGTGTTTGGTGAGGGAAGAGCAGATGCAGGATAGATTGATTTAACGATGGTGAAGGGTTGGGCTGTCAGTGTCACTGTGGCGCGGCTATTTGGTCACGTGTTATTATTTCTTCTTTCGACAACTAGTCCACTACATAAGACTGGGAGAGAAATTGGAATACTTTATACGAATAGTCACTAGTAAGAGCTTGAAATTTTGGAATAAACGGTGGTACGTAAGTAGATGAAAATATGTAACGTAAGACGGCATAGCTAACAAACTCGCACTGAGAGTTGGAGAGGCTATAGCGATAAACCTGACACTGATTCAGGTGCTAGCAGTTAATTCACCCATTAATTAATAGGAATGCCAACTCACCCTAGAATACCGATTGAAAATGTGGGCAGTAAATCTTCGCGAAGAAGATGGGAGGGAAAAAATTGTACGGAAAACGACGCTATTCCCGAAGGGAAAGAAGGCGTCGACATTGAACTGACAACATAAATGCTACCAGTCAAGCCGCTTGGACGAACTCAATGAGTCGTCCATCCACGCATCCCCACACACCTGGATCTCTCCAGGCCTATAGATCACTCCAGCGATAATATTGCGCCTGCATCATCTTTGCATGATTCGTCTATCCCAGTCAAACGGTGACTCGAACTTCGCTCAAAAAGTGAAGAATACCACGCTAATAGTCGCTTGCACATAGCAAGTACCTGGTTGACCGACTTGCAGCCTGCCCATAGGGAGAAAAGAGGTCTGCTATCTCTCGGCCAGTAACATTCAGGGACTTTGGATGGTACTTTCTTTTTTCGTATTTCTTTGGCACTTCACAGTTCGACCAGCACTGAAGTTGCATCTCGTTGCCCTAAAGCCACTATACCTCAGATGGGAAATGTTTCCAAACACAAGCAGTTCTGCGACATCGTTCCGGGATAGTGTACGCTTTTTGTCATTCTCGTCTCGGAAGGTTCAGTAATTCAGCCATAAAAAAAAGCAGAAAGACCATTAGCGCAAGTATAACCGTGCATGGTAGAGAATAAGTAGAGAGCAATATGCATGCAGCCAAAAGATATTTGCCTTCTCGAAATTCGATCACGACCACCATGTCCGAAAACATGGAGGATGACGAATGACACATGTCTCCATCATCCTTTCCTAGCCGCTCGCAATATCGAAGGAACTTGCCACGAAAGCTTTGTGCCTTTTGAGTCTCGTCCAGATGTAAGAGCCAAGTATGAGCTTGCGCAGTTGGCAGATCAGCATTGTATTGCTCTTTGTGAGAGGTTGAAACCTCGCTACACCAGAAGGTGCAGAGAATGCAGTCGGATGCTACTAAAGTCGCATTGACCACACTCTGGCTCGAGGCTGACCGTGACTCAGATAACGATGTCTCCGTCACGGAAAGAAGGCACTGCAGCTATAAGTGACCTGAATGCAATATGGCTGGTATGCAGTAGAAAGACATCGCATATAAAAGAAGCAGCGATGACCTGAATGTAGAGAGAGGCACAGCAGGAAGGGAAGGAGAAGATGAACCCTGGTGAACCCGTGTTCCTTGAGCGAGTAGGCCCTTTATGAATGGACTTTAGGGCGGGTTTATAACAGTTTAGCCGGCCCGACACCGGACTCTTTCATTAAGTATGACAACTACACTGCATCAGCGATCATCGGATGTAATCTACAGTGTGTGTACAGGCAGGCCTGGAGCAGAACTTCCTTAGTGCTCTCCCTATCTCAGAAACATGCCTGTTGAAAGATTGCAAGACAAAGTCATCCTCAAACATCATACAGTCAGTGGCCAGTTATCTGATTTACCCGGCTCGCAGCTAGAATTTACCCTCAGGGAGCCAGCGCGGAGATCCTTTTCTATGGCGCAACCGTCATATCATGGATGTGCGGCAGTGCTCGGGACCCAGTTTCGAGGGAGAGGCTCTTCGTCTCCTCAAAGGCAGCTCTCGATGGTACGAAACCTGTGAGGGGCGGAATTCCTATTGTTTTCCCATGCTTTGGAGCACCAACGCACCCAGACCATTCCAAACTTGCGCAACATGGCTTCGCTAGAAACTCGGTGTGGAAATGGGGATCCATCGTTATGGACAACCAAGCAGGCGTCTCTGTTCGACTCAGTAAGTCTAGCACCGAGAACATATCGCCATTATGTGCTCCTTATTTCTTCCATCAGCGCTTGAACCTAACGAGAAAATCTCTGCACGTTACGATCGACCATTTAACCTGGCTTACATTGTCACATTGTCAGAGCATCAACTTAGCACAGACCTTCATGTCGAGAACCCTTCCCCGGGTACAAGCGGTCCCCTTGAATTCCAGGCCTTACTGCACAACTACATCCGTGCACCAGCCAATGAAGTCCTTGTTGCCCCTTTGAAGGAAATTAAGTATTACGATAAGACTGCTAGCACAGAAGAAGGACGAGCCACTCCAAATGTGGAGACACGAGCAGCCGTGGACGTGAGGAAATATACCGATTCCGTATATGAGAGTGGACCTGGAAAGTATGAGGTCACTTGGCCAGGTGGAGGAATTGAAGTAAAATCCGTTCACTTCGAAGATGTTGTTGTATGGAACCCGCAAGAAAAAGGTCGTAAGATAGGAGATATGGAAGATAATGGATGGTGTGCTATACTTTAACTCTGTCAGCTTCAAATTCACGCTAACTGCGCACTGATTAGGGAGAAATTTGTCTGCGTTGAGCCAGGCTTTGTTAGAGGTTTCGTTAAGCTTGAGACAGGGGAGAAATGGATTGGCCAGCAGGTCCTTTCGGTCATTTAACTTCAAGAAGAGAGTCGGATAAAGTCGTTCTGAAAAAGAGGCCTTCATAGTTCTGGGTTCACTAACAAATATGAGAAGTGATGTCGCATTATTTGTGTTTTTGATATATTATCCAAGGATTTAGCAAGCTCAAGTTGAAGTACTTGGCAAAGTAGTAAATTGAAGCAAAGGCTAGAGTCGACGAGTTACGTTTAAGGCCTAAGGTTAAAAATAGTCAAGCGCTCACATAAGCTATCACGACAGTCGTATTACAACATTAGCTGGGCTGTTGTTCAAACGCTCATATCTGGCTCATATAAATCGACTTAAACTGCGGCGCTACTCGTATGTCTGCATCAGCTCCTGAAGAACCTCGACTAAGAGTCCGCATTGCGCAAATTGACTATACTCTCACCCCTCCTGGACCACTGGATAATTCTTCTCTTCCCCTTGTTCCAGTTATTCGAATATATGGTAATTCATCTGCTGGGAAAAAGGCGTGCGTCCATGTACACCAAGTATATCCATACTTCTTCGTAGAGTATACCGACCAACTGCAGCCCAGATTTGGTGAGTGTGAGATCCTTTTGAAGATCCCTTGCTTTTAATGTGCTTTTGCTAATTTGTAGTGAGGCGATATATCGCTAAACTAACTCATTCCTTGAATCACGCTATTGCTCTGTCTCTTAAGCGTAATCCTCACTCGCGTAAAGCCCAATATATCAGAGCTATATTACTCGTCAAAGGTGTCCATTTTTATGGATTCCATTCCTCATATACCCCCTTTCTCAAGATATTTGTGGCGGACCCAAACATAGTAAACCGTGTCGCGACACTCATGCGGTCAGGGACTGTGATGAGTACACGTTTCGCGATCTTCGAAAGTCATCTCAGCTACAGCCTCCAATTTATGTGCGATTTCGGGCTTTATGGCTGTGGCTTGATTGAGCTTAAAGATGCTTTGCAACGCTGTGACGAAGATCATGGTTCAATTGAAGGCGGTACGGCCGAAGCAGAAGCTAGAGCCATACCTTTCGACCGCTCTCCTTATTTCCGGCAGTCACGCATGCCTCTCGAGGTGGACGTTATTGCTCCTCAAATCATGAACAGATATCGTCTCACGGAACGGAATTTGCTTAATAAACTTGAGATCTCCGCTCCTCCACCAAATGAAGAACCCCTCGTTCCTAGTGTTCAAGAGTTATGGCAAGAGGAACGTGAACGCAGACGGAGCCGGGGGCTCCATCCATCCCCAGAAATGCCAGTCGATCCGACCGATGGCTCTCGAGGGCCCGGTGGGGCGTGGGTCGCAGAAGCAAGATGGTGGGATGAGTTACGAAAACGGCTGCAAGCAGAAACAGAACATGCTATGGTTCACGAGGGCGGACGCTCTGATTGGGAGAAATGGGCAATGACAACTTTCGAAAGTATAGAGGCACTATGGGAAAATCCTTGGAAGGTCTGGAAGCCCCCGTCGAAACATGACACTAGCGGAAAGAAAGCACGTCACGATGACTCCCCGGAAGTAGACGAAGATAGTTCCTCATGGGACACGAGTAATCTGGAAACTATTCAAGAAGATGGCCAAGAACTAATTGACGTTAATTTGACGATGCTTTCTAGCCAAGAGATTGTCCAGTTAGATGAACTTGAAGGTGAATGGGACGCCAAGGCCCCAGGCGAACAGCGACGGAAGGAAGACCGTGAAGACGATAATACATATGACGAAGAGACTCCTGATAACAATATCACTACTGAAAATGCTGCGAGTGGCTCCGCTAGTGAAACCAGGTAACTTTGGTAGCTGATGATGGTCCTCTAACTCTGATGTTGCCCAGCCTTGAGGATCCATTTATACAGGGAACAGTAGGAGAGGTTTCTGATAAGCCCATTGATGTTAAATTTCAGAGGTAAACATGTTCTTACAATTTTTATATAAACAAGATCCCATTCAACGCTAACTTCAACAAATTTTAAGTCCTCCAGATCCACGAAGCTTTCTGCCGCACGAGTATCACGACTTTCCCGAGACGCCCACGAAGAAGTACTGTGTCATTTAATAGCATAGCAGTCATCTTACTTTTCGCTCGTTTATCAGAGTCTACCATTCTACAAAATATCTGACGGAACTTTCATTTCCAAGTACTCCTACGTGAGTTAAAGCTCATTTATGCGGGGTTTTATTCCATTGAATGTACACAACAGAGATGGCGATTTACAGCCATCCAATATGATGCAATCTATTCAGGAATTAGCCGCCAAACGCTCGGATATTCATGTTGACAAGTATGCTATCTTTTCTCTAGTCTGAAACATGCATGTCTGATCCTGGAAGGGAAGCGAACTGATTGATAATTCCACACATGAATTGCAAACTGAAATTGCTTACAAGAATCCAATGCTACCACTGACAAGGCCTATACGAAAATCAATTATAGCAGCGCGCGCATTACAATTATCACGGGCATTTACAGCATGCGGAACAGTCAATCTAAACAGATACCAATATTCTCGTCCACCCCCTTCTATTTCCGACCTTTTAGGAAGTCTTGAAGCGCTGGAAATGCCAAGCAAGATATACCGCGCACCGTACTATTCAAACTTCTCAGATGTGCCAGACCGTCAGCGCGAATACGCTGGGCTGGTGTATCATCTAAAAGGTGCTTCTACCATGGCTAGCCTCAAGGAGTGGAGAATCGATGATGGGACTGAAGATCTTCATGACCAAAACCTTTCTGCGCCCTCTTACTCGATGCAATTGGATATTAGTGGAATTTGCGGCTGGGAATACGCCAGCTCACCACCAAGCGCTAGGACAGTGCGGAAATGGCTTGCTAGTGAAAATGGCTGGCTTAAACCACGGCCAATAAATTCTATGTCACAAGCAAGTTCATTTTCAGACTAAGTCTTTCAGCTTGGTCTTACAGGTATAACTCCCAGATTAAAGGGCCTACGCAACCGAACCTCTATGGCTTCAAAGATTCACTTGCCCCAGAATCTGATTTTCTCAGGGAAAGTTTTGAAATGACGGTATTTTCACTGGAGATTTTTGGCAAGTTTTTTTTTTATGAGCAAGCTCTCAATACAATGCTCATAACCTTGCTACTAGCGCCATCGAAGGAAGGCAAAGTCCCGGATCCGGAGTCCGACGAAATAGTTGCAGCGTTCTACGCTTTCCATGCCTCAGGAACTGTCAATAACGCGAAAACGGGTATAGTTGTGCTCCGAAATCCACAGCTCGACGAGCGTCGACTTCGGCATCTCCGGCTTGAAGTTGCAGAAGATGAAATTGATCTTTTGAACAGGGTGGTAGATATTGTTGTAGATTTGGACCCTGATGTGGTTACCGGCTGGGAGATCCAGCGTGAATCTTGGGGTTATTTAGATGCTAGAGGGAGACATCACGGTATTTTCCGTCGTTCCATTGCGACCATATTACTAAATGTTATTGCAGGTTTGGACATTGCAGAGTTAATGTCCCGCGCACCTTTGAAACGCCAAACCGGTCTTGATCAATGGGGTCTGAGAAATAACTCTACGCTGAAAGTTGGCGGACGTCATGCGCTTAATTTATGGAGGATTATGAGAGCTGAACAAACATTGACGAGCTACACATTCGAAAATGTTGTTTTCCACGTTCTTCGTCAAAGGTGTTCCGTTCGTTTATGTCATACCATTGAGCTTACTGTTAAAACAGGGTTCCTCGCTATGGCTATCTGACACTTACTCAGTGGTTTTTCAGTTTGGACACCTCAAGTGTGGCCCTTCTAATGCGATACTTCGCTGATCGAGCCTATAAAAATCTACAAATACTTGAAGAGTCCGAGATCGTCACAAAGACGGCGTAGGTGATTCTATGCATGCGCTGAAGCCTACTCACATAATCTCTGCAAGAGAATTTGCTCGTGTTTTCGGTGTTGATTTTTTTTCCGTCATTAGCCGTGGCTCGCAATTCAAAGTGGAGTCCTTTATGTTTCGAATCGCAAAGCCAGAGAGCTTCGTTCTATTGTCGCCTAGCAAGAGTGACGTAAATTACACATGCTCGTTATTTGCTACATTTTCATCTTACGTTGAATATGGATGTGTAGGTCGGGAAACAGAACGCTGCTGAATGCATGCCTCTCATTATGGAACCGTTGTCTGCATTCTACACCAGTCCTGTCCTGGTCCTTGACTTCCAGGCTCTCTATCCGTCTGTCATGATTGCCTATAACTATTGCTATTCTACCTGCCTCGGTCGCGTCGCGGACTTCAAAGATACAAACAAATTCGGCGTGATCGACTTGAAACTACCTAACGGACTCTTGATGAAACTTCAAGAGCATATCACCGGTGAGCCCAAATGCATTAAAGCTAGACCTTCCTAGTAATTTTCATTGTCAGTGGCTCCGAATGGCATTATGTATGTCAAACCTGTCGTACGTCGGGGACTCCTAGGGAGAATGCTAAAAGAGATTCTTGAAACGAGAGTCATGGTAAAATTAGCAATGAAAGGTGTCAAAGGAGATAAGGTTACTGAATTACTGGATCACTAAGGCTTATGTCTTGACTTTTCCTTCTTCTTTTTTTGAAAGGCTCTTCAAAAAATATTAAATGCTAGACAGCTGGGTCTGAAGTACATCGCTAATGTCACATATGGCTATACTTCTGCAACTTTCTCCGGCCGCATGCCGGCGGTAGAAATTGCCGACAGTATCGTACAGAGCGGACGCGAAACACTCGAAAAGGTAAAAGCCTCATTAACGAATATCATGCTTTTTTGATATTGTCGATTAGGCTATAGAGGTTATAAATACCACAAAGGCGTGGGGTGCACAGGTAAAACATTCATTTATAAGAATCGTGAGTATCAATTTGAAGCTTCTGCAGGTGGTATACGGAGATACAGATAGTGTCTTTGTGTAAGTCTCCCCCCTTTGGAAACATAACCATTTAAACTATTGCATAGGCACTTGAAAGGGAAGACGAAGGACCAGGCATTCAGAATTGGGAACGAAATTGCAGATGTTATAACTGCCCTAAATCCTGCACCTGTCAAACTGAAGTTCGAAAAGGCAGGATGATCCACCTCGTTCGTCTGAAATGATTTTGACTTAATGAATAGGTTTATCTCCCATGTGTTCTCTTGGCTAAGAAACGTTACGTTGGCTTCAAGTTTGAAAGTATTGACGAGATGGAACCTGCATTTGATGCCAAAGGCATTGAAACTGTTCGTCGTGATGGAGTACTTGCGCAGCGCAAGATGACCGAAACTTGTTTAAAGTAAGAATATCATGTACGGGGTAAGTATCTTCTCACCAAGTTATATAGGATACTCTTCCGAACACAAGACTTGAGCAAGATCAAGGAATACTGCTGTGAGGTCTGGACCAAACTGTTGGAAAATAAAGCTTCGGTTAGAGACTTCATTTTTGCGAAGGAAGTGAGGTTGGGAACATACAGGCAAGATTTACATTTACTTGCAATAGTCTTCTTTTTTAAATCTGGAACATAGTGAAAAGGGACCACCACCTCCAGGTGCTATGGTTGCAGCGAGGCGAATGATGCAAGATCCAAACAATGAACCTCATTACGGCGAACGTATACCATACGTAATTGTTCGTGGCGAAGCTGGCTCGCGGCTTGTGGATCGCGCGGTGGATCCGTTGGAGCTATTGGATAATAAGTAAGTACTTAGTATACTCGAACAGCATTGTCGTAGACTCATTTTCAATCGTTTCTCAGTCAGCTTCGTTTGGATGCACACTATTACATTACAAGAGTGCTTATTCCTCCACTGGAAAGAATTTTAAGCTTGGTGGGGGTCGACGTGCTTCAATGGTTCCTTGATATGCCCAGATATACTCATCAAGAAGTCGCGTCACCAAGCAAGGGTAAAATTCGCGAAGACACACCTGGCGCCTTTAATATCGATGAGCTTTTCCACAGCATGCAGTGTGCTGTCTGCAACAAACCTGCTTCACAAGGTAAGTATTTTTTTTGATCTCTGATTTGCACAACTTGTATAACTGGCGAAATAGAATTGTGCGAAGATTGCTATTACTCCACCCAGGAGACATTTGCAAACCTGGGTTTTGGTGTCAGGACAGGAGAGAAACGCCTTGTGGAGTCTCATCTTATATGTGTCTCATGTACCGGTTCAATGCCAAACGAGCCCATCAAATGTGAATCGTTGGACTGCCCGTGGCTTTATGCGAGAAAGAAGGCGGAAGAAAAGGCGGATGTGGCCGCTTTCATGCAAGCCATTTCAGAGGAATTAGAAATCGAGGACGACCTTGGTCTCACACGACGTGACGTATATGACTGTGAGTGCTCGTGTTGTTGATATCTCCCCAGGCTGACCTATTGTAGCGGACGGCAGGTTTACGGAAATGGATTTTGTTGAAAAGCCTCCCTCGATGTCTCCCTTATGATAGTGTGATTTATGGGTATATTAGCCATTCCTCTCGGTATATCCATTTATACAATATATTTTGCCAAAAAAAATAGCCATTTATACACTTTGGTAAGCGCCTGGCGCAGCAGGGGTGTGTGTTTGTGCAGCAGGGGGGGGTTGAGAATGGAGGGGTGGTCTGACTTCCCCGCCAAAATTATCATCGTCCACTGTCTGATATCCTTCTCTTGCACTTGATGTGAATCCTCCTGGCATGGACCAAACTAAAACTCGCTTAGCTTTATAGGAATACAAGACAAATATATTAATTGACGCACGCGTTGGACCATTGGCTTCATTCCTGCCGAGCCCAAGCCCGCTGAATTGACTCCCGCGCTGACGAAGAGCGAGACCGAAAGCCAGCAGTGTGGGAAGCTGTGCATCATCGTTTTAGTATAAAATAATTCATACACCTAGCTGTAGTACCTTCAGGAGAAGAAGGACTACAGTCATGAATTTCATAAATCCATTTTGATCATTTTTTATCATCCAAATAACGTCGAAAACTGTGGATACTCCAAGCAAGCCTGCAAACTAGAGGCTCATTAATTCAATTAAAAATGAATTAATTTCGCGTCGTCCCTACCGTTTGTAAGGACTGTGTGGCTTCTGCATTCTCTTGAGCGTAGGTCCCGAAAAGAAAGATAGCCAAATTGTACGGCGGAGCTGCAAAAGGACTAAGAATGAACGAGAGGAGCTGTAGTAAAGTACAAGTACATCATCATCAAGGCAACGTATACTTTGGGATGCGTGGCCACTAACCGTTCCACCCAACACAAGCTTGGATGGGTCAAGGCCTTGAATGAAGTCCATGATGAAGCAGCAGTCTGTGAGTAATGATTCTATTAAGAGAGGGCAGAGTGGGCTGCGGATTTTCCTGACCCTTGAAGTATTTGGAGACAAGTTGAAGTTGGGAGCTGCGACATCGGGTCCATATTTGGTCGTGGTAGCGTTGCTGCCGGCCCGAGCAACTGTCAGTACTTCCAGAATTTTACACCTTTTAATTTTGTCTGCATGTGCACATTATACTTCCTTCTAACTCTTCCTTGATATGGCTGCTTTCGACACTATTTTTCCTGCAGACAGCCTGGAGTTCTGTCCCCAACCCCGTTCCACCGAAATATTTGTTTGTGGGACATATAAACTTGATGAAAATACGCAAAATGCAGAGAGCGGACAACCATCAGCCCAACATCGGCGTGGGCAATTGCTTGTTTTCGAAATGGACTCTACGACTGTCGCTGGAGAGCTGAATTTGTCCGTAGCCAATATTCTCTCATCCTGTCTTCAATGTAATTCAGTTTCTGCGCGTCTTTGGTAGTCATAAACTGGAGGAATTTAACCTTCCTGCTATATTGGATATGAAATGGTACCTCCCGGCGCGTAGTTTCACTTCTTTGTGCTCTTCTGAAAGTGACTCTCAGGCGCCACGGCTCTGATTCAATACTGGCGATTGCCGATTCAGAAGGTTGTATCACTTTGCGCAGATGGGAGACGCAGGCTGTCGGTTTTCGTTTTATTCTCTTCCAGCAAAATTTGATACATATTGGTGCAGCATATATTGGCTCCTTTGGATACGATACGATGTGCAAACATAGAAACTCTTTGCCTCTCGTTAGACTGGTCGAGTCGGAGAATGGCTGGCAAGTACGCTCTGTATGACCGATGATTGGTACTCTTGTCCAAACTTTATATGTTTAGCGACCCCGGATCCCTGATTGTCTCGATGTCAAATGGCTTTCTTTGTTTATTACGCCCAACAGAGGACTCTAGTCTCAAAGTGACCGATACTTGGCATGCACACGACTACGAGCCATGGATAGCTGCATGGAACTACTGGGATACCAATGTTATATTCTCTGGTTAGCTTCGCCTTGCTTCGTCTCCTCGCTTTTACACTTGCAACTGCATAGGTGGTGACGACCTGAAAATGAAAGGATGGGACATCCGACAGGGATTCTCCACGGCTGCTTTTACAAATAAACGGTACGGTCTTTTCTTGAAGACAATCGTCAAACTTTCTCATTGCTGCAGGTTTGAAGCAGGTGTGACATCAATCCAAAGTCATCCCCATATTGAACACGTAGTCGCAGTAGGAAGGTACGTGAAAGAGACGAACTTCAATTCTTAACATTTATCACGGTTTCAGTTATAACAATACAGTTCAATTGTTTGATGTACGGAAGCCCCTTGTACCATTCAGTCAAGTAGACGTTGGTGGCGGTGCATGGCGAGTGAAATGGCATCCATCTGTCAATCGGAAGCAAGAGTTGCTTGTTGCATGCATGCATGATGGTTTCAAAATTGCGAGTTTCGACTTTGGGGAATCTGAAGTGGTTGGAAGGATCGTGAAACGTTTTGACGCCCATCAATCATTAGCTTACGGAGTGGATTGGAGCTTTGCCGATTCAGAGCACAAGGAGTCTATCATTGGAAGCTGTTCATTTTATGATCATACTATGAGAATTTGGAGTGGTTAAGTTATATAACCACCAGAGTCACTTTTGTATCTTATAATGTGACAGTTATGAATTCCGCTCTATCGATCATATCATGCAGCATCAAGCCTGTCAACTTTTTTTAATTTTAATTGTGGTGAGGATATATTCGTATTTGGGGTATTTATACGATAACTTATGGGTATGAATATTTTGTGCCGTCTATGTTTAAAAGCGCAGGAGTCAAACGAGGTGTAGGTGGTTCGCTTGGATCTCTGCGCTTGCGTTTCCAGAAACCAGCATTTGGACCATTGGTAATGAAGGATAACGTCCACCTAGAAAGGCCACGAAGAGAGTCTGGACGATGGATGGCTGCTGCCAGAAGATAAGACAGCGACAATGCAAATGCCGCCCTGTTCATAAACATCTCAATCGCCAGTACCAGAAGCTGAATATCAAAATCTAGACCGACCTCTCTGTGTATCGGGAGCCTTTGCTGCCATTCTTCACTGCGGCATCAGGTAAACATGCTCTCACAGCCCTTGGCAGAACGTACAAAGCCATTTCACCTCTTCGCCGTCCGTTCTCAATCCAAATACTGCTTCCACACGCAAGGGAGCCAGCTAAAACACAACCGTAGGGCCCGTCCCAGAAGTCATGTGAAATAAACGGAAAGATTTTGGCGAGGACAAGCGAACGAGTGAAGCAGATTGAGTACCAATACAATGCGACGAAAGAGGAAAGAAATCCTGCGCTCCTTAATGCACCGAGTAAAGGGGCCAAGAGTCTATGAGGCCGGAGAAGTGTCTTAGGGCGAGTTAGCAGAATTGGAACGAAATGCACCTAACGAATACAATATCAATAATGGCATTAGACACAGAAAACCAACTTACAGGAAGATATATAGCAATAGCTTCAATAAAAGCGTTCAAGCCACGTAGTAACGTATTTGAAGTACAGCTATTATTTAGGCCCAAGTTGGATCCGACTCGCCCATGGACGACTTCACATGGCAAGCCCCCTACAGATGTTCTACCGTTCACCCCAATCGATTTCCATACCGCGTTCGCAACTTGACCGCCAAATGCAGGCAAGATAGTTGGATCTCCCCAAGAAGCTGGATAGCCCAAGTCATGTGAATAAGTACGCAACAGTTCTTTTTGTGTCGGTGATCCCCTGAGATATGACCATTTTCCATCATATAAAAGTCGAAGCGCTTTTAATAAGCGGGGATCAACATTTGCCAAAGTATTAATCCATTTGACGTAGGACCGAGGAAGTCTTACATAATATCAAGTAAAGCTTGGCAGGACGAAGCATGAGAAATACCTTTCCGGCTGGTAAAAGAAACACCACATTATCCTAAGCGATTCATAAGATTAGAAAATACTGGAAACTAGAAGATGCTGAACATACCTGGCACTGCATGCCCAAAATACTAGAGCATCGGTTCGTGTTGTTAACTTTTCTCTAAAGTTTACTTTATGCTTCTCGATATCCTCCAATTTATTCTTTAGCAATATCGGATCAGCATGCTGTGGGATGCCATGCTGGTTGATAGGCGGTGCCTGCTGAAGAATGAAAGTTTGTACGAGGGAATCTATAGCTCGCACAAGGACGAGGAGTGTTAAATCCAATGTCGGTGATGTATGATCATTTTGGGCTGATACAGTAGATGAGGGAGGAGTGAATGGAATAGTCGTCATCTCTGGCGTTGATGTGCCCCGCCGAAGGAGAGAAGATCGTAGACGACCCTTCTGAAGTAAGACTATTCCAATCGATGATGATAGTAGGTATGATAGATATGACTGTTGTTCCGGCGACATATTCAATTTTCCCAGCCATGTTCGCACTTTATGCAATAAAGCAGACCTGTTGGTATCAGGGGAGGTCGCGTCGTTCGACTCGCTGGGAAGGTCGAGATTTTGCCACAGATGCCGCAGAGATGCACCCCCAGCGATGGCAAAAGTCATGGCAAACGCAAAGCCATCATGTCCAAATTCTCGTCGAAGAACGCGCTTAAATGCAGTGAAATTGGTCTTGGAAGAGCGCTTTGCGGTTACCAGCGATAGGAGGAAGGGCAAAAGCGAAGGCCCGAGAGAAAGCGACAGTGAAAGCGCGTATGTGCGGAGGGCAATTTGCACGGGATGACTGGGGTGGTCAGGAATAGCAAATAGAGTCCACAATGGCGAAGCGCGACGGGCATTCAAGCTCGGGCAGGAAGGTGGTTGAACCATGGTCAATAGAGGAATAGCGTATCCCCGACCACAGTGGGTGTCGAGAAAACTCAGGAAACCTCCAAACAGGCGAAGTTAGTAGCTAATCGCGTTACGCTGAGGAGCTTTCCAAAGGGGTAACATGCTTTACTTGGAGTAGGTCGAATGGCAATAATCATGGGCTGAGGATATATATACACTGACACGTGATTACTGTCAATAAGCATCACGCCGCGTGACAGTCGCGTCAAGCTTTTTGGTCCAATTTTGGTCTTACTCCTATACCGATAGATATGCAAAAATGATATTTAAACTAGTCATTCATCCGAATCTGTGTAAAGACCACCGGTCATGGCGCGTCACTGACTGGACTATGCTTGATACCACCCACTCCGAGCTCCTCTCTCGCGTAACTCCAAAAATCAATGTCAGTCGCACTTTTTCCGATCCCAAGAGCCACACCAAGCTCGGGCAAGAGACCTGCCAAGGCCAAGAGTTTGAGGAACTCGGCGCGCGAATCTGGAAATACAAAGCTTTGCAGAAGGTCATGGCCCTAATGAAAACATGTTACAGCAATGGCATGGAAGCAGAAACGAAAGACTAACATGATTGCGAAGCACAGTAACAATGCGCTTCCTTGGTGGAGGATTCATAGCGGGAGCTGGAATTTCTTCATCCGGCGCCAATTGAGACGGCATGAGCGAGTCGTCTTCTGTCCATTGCTTCTCATTGCGCTTTCCCTTCTGGTCTATCCTTGTGAATTTATGCTCATGCTCAGGGTGGTAAGACACAAGCCATGCTCGCCAGACTTCTAATCTCTTTCCATCGCGAGCCAAATTCCTCATTAGTGTTCGACAACGAAGCCAGTCCAGGTCGACATCACTTTCTGACCACACATTTTCCGGTCGGACATTCAGCAGGTAATCACTTGCGGACGTGGCGGTGGTTAAAGACGACATCATAGAATGGCGATATGAAATCCCTTCGTCGATATTCAGCGTGGTTTTCGACGGAAAAATGAGTGATTCTCGAGCAAGCTTTTCCTTTGGTGGGCGCATCATGAGTCTTACCCAACGTCGACGGCGTACCCATCCACCTGCGCTGAGAGGACCGACTTGAGGCCGCCAATGATGTTGGCGAAAAATCCAGTTGTATTCGAATCCATCGTGCTGGACTTCGCCAGAGCCTGAGCGCATGTCGATCATCCATGACCGCGATACCCATTGCCAGTTGCCATCTGGAAGGGGATAGTCTGAAAGAGTTATGTCGGGCTGGTTGGAGCGCTTTAAAGCGGCACTTGGGAGAGTGAATGGATATGGGTCTTGCGGTAGGAGAGATTTGTAAGAGTAGTAAGGAACGGAGAAGATAGTCATGCTATAAGGAGTCAGGATTTGCAACGAACTTTTCATATAAGGCGAGACTGACCCTCGCTGGTTTTCATATAACACGGCCCACTCGTATATAGGTTTGCTGTCGTCTTCGTGGTCATCGTCAAATAGGCGAGAAGCATCCAAGCGGATGTCTGCAAGGTCGGAGGCAAGGGTATTGAAAGCATCCACATTGAGCTGGACGTGAATCTCCTCCTGGGAAGATGGAATGAGGCGAGTTGTGGATTTGCGCTTTGAGAAGATACGCGGAAAGCGAGACTTTGGGGAAAGACGTGCACGGGCCTTGTCAGCGGCCGCGGGATGGTCTAGAATGAGGGCGGGGTGTGGAGGGCGGGTGGATGTCGAGGGAGAGTCCATGTCGAGGGAGAGTCCATGTTGGAGGGGTTCTAGAGGGGAGCTTAAAGTAGCGATCTGGCACTACGTCATGTGTCGATCCTTCTTCATGTCCTCCGTGCTAACTAGAGCCCTGACCACTGCGAGGACAAGGACTACACTACATCTTGCGAGGACTATCTTGCACCCAGCGTCGAGGACTATACTACATCTTGCGAGGACTATCGTGCACCCAGCGTCGAGGGCTGCTCATCTACCGCGCCCTGTCTATAACTCCCGTATTCGTCAAGTCCATTCCACTCCCAACTCCCAACCTTCACCGACATGTCCGTCATGCTCGAGCCCACTCCCTACACCCATCACCGCATGCACAAACTGCTCGTCCATCTACCCCTTGTCTCCACAGATCACCCATCATGAGCTATTTGGTCTCCCGTACGACCCCAACCCGTTCGTCGTCGACCTCGCGACCCTCAAGCGTCGATTCCGTGAATCCCAGTCCATCTGCCACCCCGACTCATGGGCTTCCAAGGGTCCCGTCCGTTCTCTTTCACCCTTACTCTGCATGTCGCTTATTTCTTGCCGCCTCAGGAAAAGCAGGCCATCGCTCAAGCCCTCTCTGCGCGCATTAATGACGCGTATCAGACTCTGCTGCAGCCGCTTCAACGCGCAGAGTACATATTGGCACGCAACCACAACCCAATGTCCGAGGATGACCAAGTGGATGATATGATGTTCATGGCCGAAATAATGGAAGCGCGAGAAACCATTGAAGAGGCGGACAGTTCAAGCGAGATTGTCACGTTGATGGAGGAGAATGACGGTCGGCATCCGTCTCCCCAGCGTTGTATCCTATGCTCACGTAGTTCCCTAGATAAAATACGGCAAACCATCAAGGACCTAGAAGCACTAGTGGGCAAGCAGGACTGGCAAGGTGTCAAGACAGAGGCGATCCGCTTGAGATATTTGGAGGGAATAGAGCGAGCTGCAAAGCAATGGCTGGACAATCATTAATGCAGGAGATAAATCGATTATTACTAGAGCTGTTCGAGAAAAGTAATATAATACTGTACATGTATTGTACTTGAATACATAGACTTGAGTGCATATGCTATCGGGATATGCCGAGTAAGCCATAATTTTCTTCCCCGCGTCAAATTGCAGGCAGGAATATCTTCCTCGTCGTACTGGCCGCTGGTATTATCGAACAAGCAGGACGAGCAGGTCCGATATTTCTTCGGTATACTACACCATCGCGCCAACTTAACATTCTTGTTCGTTCGCTAATAACAGTTCGCAAAGTGCCGCCACTCGTCCTTATGCGCTTTGCTCTTCTTCGACGGTACAGGCGTTGCCCCCTCATGCCATTGGATCCAACTGCGAACAGGGCTGCCTCATCTTTCTCTTCTGCCTCTTCATACTCCATATCCCACGGCATAAAGCGACCGTACTCCCAACAAGCGACCGCCGTTGCTGCACACGCCCCCAAAGTTCCTCGCATCGACAATCATCAGCAGCCGTCGTCTCCTTTTTCATACCCCCGAGCATCCTCGTCCAACACTCCCTCACAAAAGTCCACTATTTCTCCAGATTTCGTGATGCCCGGTCAATCAGCCCAACATCAACCTCGCCTAGGAAGAGGCGGTCAGAACCAACCTTCATCCTCTTCCTCTAGGACGTCTTCAAAGCGTGGCGGAAAGTCCAGAGCATTTCCAGTGCGTTCAGATGGCTTGCGGACACTAGAAGGTCCACTGCACGATGGCGCATATATTGAAGAAGAACATAATAAATCTCCCATCCCCTTGAAAGAAATACATATGAGTACACCCAAATCCTCACTTAGTAACTTCTCCATGCACGCGACGGACAAGCTCCCTACATATACCACTGTTCATGGAATTCTGATAGCCGGGGGAAAGAGGCATCAGATTTGGAGGTATGCTTTTATTGTGTTACCATTTGGCCATATTGAAATTGACCGGAATCTCATAGAACTACCGTAACTATAGACATTGAGCCTCAAATAGTAGGCATAGGTGACCACCCAGAAAAGAAGCAGTCAGAGAAATTGGCGTGCTTGTCAGCTTTATATCAAATCCAGGAGCTGGGGGTGGTAAGCTCATTTCGTGCTCTGCAGTTTCAATTTCTCACCTTTGGGCTGTAGTTGGATAACCCAAAAAAGCTTCATCCAAAAATGCAAGATCCAACGGAGGTGGTTCTGACAGACTCTACTTCGATTGGCTATGAGCGTGCACGCAGCTTTATGGACTATTACTGCAGGAGGTTCAACTTTGGCAAACCTGAAATTTCGTTTGCAGAGCTCAAAGGCCAGTCACAAGGCTGGGAAGCTGTTATGACTGTGGGAGGTCGTAGAATTGGATTAGGTTCAGGCTCCAATAAAAAGGCGGCCCAAATCTCCTGTTTTCTAGACGTTACACAGTATTTGGAAAGATGCGATCCAGATTTATGGAAAACCTATGTTGACGCAGCGAAGACGGGCGCTGACCTTGGGATGGCTCCAAAGGTGTACTTCCAAATGAGCAATGGGCTGGAAGATGAAATTCGCGACCTCTGCGTGGACGTTCGAAAATGCAACTTGTACCGCAATAGACCTTCCACATCTATTATCAAGCCAGGTGAGAATGCTGCGGATACTCCCATGGCCACATCTGCTCCAAGGTTTTCAAATTCGAGAGTCACCCCTGCTTTCTTAACTCAAAAGTCAAATCAACTACTTGCAAGAAGAAATGACTATCTTAAAGATCCAAGAATGGAACGAATGCGAGCCACACGAATGACGCTTCCCGTCTTTTCACGCGCTGAAGAAGTTCTGGCCCACATATACGAAAACGATGTCACCATTTGCATGGCTGCCACCGGATCCGGTAAAACCACACAAATTCCTCAGATGATCCTTGATGATTATATTCAACGTGGAGAGGGCGCACGTTGCAACGTTGTATGTACTCAACCTCGTCGACTTGCAGCAATTAGCGTCGCAGACCGCGTTGCGAAAGAGCGGGGAGAAAGCTTGGGAAGCACGATCGGTTATCAAGTAAGATTCGAGGCAAAGCTACCAGAGGAGCATGGTTCCGTGACTTTCTGCACGACCGGTGTGTTCTTGAAGCGCATGCAGTCGGCTCTGGCGGGAAGCCATCACGGAGGCAGAAGCCTGGACGACGTCACCCATATCGTGGTGGATGAGGTGCACGAGCGGGATGTCGATACCGACCTTCTGCTGGTAGTGTTGAAAAAGATGATGGCAGATAGGAATGCGGCAAACAAACCTTTGAAAGTCATCTTGATGAGCGCCACTATCGACCCGACGCTCTTCCAGTCTTATTTCCCAGACGACAAAGGCCAGCCTGCAAAGGTTATCGAAGTTCCTGGGCGGTCTTTCCCCGTCACCAAATATTTCATGGATGACTTTGTTCCTCAATTAGTGACAGGACCCAGTAAATGGATATTACAAGACGATGCAGTGGTCAAGTATTTGAACAAAGAGTTGGGACCTAACGCAACGGCTTCTCTAGGTGCACGCATGCGCAGTAGTGCGTCGAGCTCGGAAAGGCCTGATGAAGAACTGGATATGCCATACTCCATGGTCGCGGCGACGATTTCTCATGTGCTAAGGTCTTCCGACGAAGGACATGTCCTTGTATTCTTGGCTGGCTGGGACGACATTATTTCTGTGCAACGTTCCCTTCTAAATCCTGCAGGACCCTTGGGCATTAACTTCAACGACACCTCAAAATATTCACTTCATTTGCTCCATTCCACGATACCCCTTGCTGAGCAGCAGGTCATCTTTGAACCTCCGCCTCAAGGGATTCGCCGGATTATTCTTGCTACAAACATCGCAGAGACGTCCATTACTATCCCGGATGTGGTATATGTGGTGGACACTGCGAAAGTCAAGGAGCAACGTTATGATCCCGAGCGTCACATGTCTTCATTAGTGTCGGCGTGGGTTGGGTCGTCCAATCTCAATCAACGTGCAGGCCGGGCAGGACGCCATAGATCGGGCGAATATTTCGGTCTTTTAGGAAAAGCTCACGCGTCGTCACTGAGTCCTTATCAAACGGTAGAGATGAAGCGTGTTGACCTCAGCAACGTGGTTATGCATGTCAAAGCTCTGAACTTCCCTGGAATGTCAGTGGAAGAAGTATTGGCTGCTGCCATCGAGGCACCGGATCCCCTGCGCGTCGAATCTGCCATGAAGGACTTGCAAATGGTTGGGGCCCTTGATGCTGAAAAGAATCTTACATCACTTGGGCGCGTACTTCTCCAGCTCCCGGTTGAAGCTCAAATGGGCCGTTTAGTGCTTTATGGGAGTTTCTTCCGCTGCCTGGACCAAGCGTTAACTTTAGCTGCCATCCTCACCAATCGAGACCCGTTTGTGTCTCCCATGCATCTCAAGCAAGAGGCAGCAGCTAAGAAGAATTCATGGAGTCCGGAAGAATTTAGATCTGATGCGCTGGCTACCCTGCATGCCTACAATGCTTGGTGGGCTCTACAGTCTCGGGGTGAATATGTAACCGCTAATAGATTTTGCTCCGAAAACTTCCTTGCAAAACCGACTCTTCTTATGATCCAGAAAATCAAAGGGCATCTTCTGCAAGCTTTATATCATGCAGGAGTCATCGATGTGTCTGCAGGAGGTGCTGTTGATGGGACGGGCAGAGGTCTTACTGTCCCTCCTGCATTAAATGCCAACGGAGATTCTCTTCCACTATTGGCGGGACTTATTGCAATCGCTTCTCAGCCTAAGTTTGCCATTAGAACTACGGACAAAGCGTATCGTACAGCTCAAGATAAGGTTTGTGATTCCGAGTGATCTGCAGTCATTAACTTGCTCAATATTTATCAGACGGTGTTCATCCATCCCTCTAGCGTCAATCATCGCAAGCGGGAACTTCCTGATCAAGAAACTGCTCTTCGGGGTGAAAAGCAACTTTATGCGTTTGCTGAGAAGCGGCGCAATATCTCCGGTGGGGGATCGTCACAAACCTTCATCGTAACCACTACTCGTCTTGACCCGATGACATATATGCTATTTGGAGCATATAGTCTTCAGGTCACTGAGCGGGGACTTGAGTGTGATAATTGGCTGCCCATTGTGGGAAACCTGGATGCTCTTGATGATATTCAACGTCTGAAGACATTGATGGAAGGGTGCATGCTCCGGGTTTTCGAAGGTATAACCATGGGACGCCGTGTACGGAGAGGGGCGGTCTTGCCAGTCCTTCCTCGTGAAGAGGAAGAAGCAGAGTCTAGTGATGAAGACGATCGTGACTATTCGCTGTCGCGCGAGGAGGTTAAAGAACTTGATTTCCTTACTCGCGATGTTGTGAACATTTTGAATCGCTACAGTGATGAGCGGCTTGCGTCCCAGTCTCGGAGTAATTCCCGCCCTGCTACTCCGTTTGGTACGCCTATTGGCTCTCCTTCAATGCAAGCGATGCGCCTTCCTGGTGCATCTTCGAGATCTGGATATTCGACACCCAGCTATTATCAGTCACGGCCAGGCACTCCCAGTCGTCTAAGCCGAAAGTTTTAATTCCTACCTTAACAGCACAATGTTCTTTTATAATTTTACTACTACAATATGTTATTGTACATTATACCTTTGTACTCGCCTGATATCTACCCTCGCTTATTATAGAGTTTTACAACTCAATTGCTCTGAAATGCTGATAACATGCCGTAAGTGAAGATGATTGCGTAATACGGTGTGTTTATGTGTAGTCAATAACTGCTGCCGCCTGTATTCCTAAGTTCTAACATCCATCGCTCGGCTCGAAGTTCCATTTGTGACTGACCTTCAACAGCAATCTACTTCAAGCTATTGCCGGAATACTCTGTCTGCCTGAAATTCTAGCTTTGGCTCGCATCTATCGTTGAGACTCTCAAGATGGCGACCAGTATGCGTGGACTCACGCAGGTACATACGGAGGAAAGACTATAACAACCAATGCTTATATATACGTACAGTTCATTGCGGATATTCGTGGAGCTCGAGTCCGGGATGCAGAAGAAAAACGAATAAATAAAGAAATGGCAAATATCCGCAAGAAATTTAAAGGTCCATCTACCGCACATGTTATGTAGCCCGCGTGCTAACTGGATAAAAGATGGAAATCTGGATGGATATCAAAAGAAAAAGTGGGACTGTCAATATGATATATGTATATGACTAGTTTTTGACAAATCTACTCATAGATATGTTGCCAAAATCATCTTCACATATATCCTTGGTTATAAAGTCGATGTTGGCCACATGGAAGCGGTTAATCTCATTTCAAGCTCCAAGTACAGCGAAAAGCAAATAGTATTTCACCTCCCTTTTAAACATTCTGTAACGGCCTCATTTTAGTTTTGCTCAGGGTTATCTAGCGGTGACACTGTTGATGCACGAGAATTCCGACTTTTTGCGCTTGGTCGTTAATTCTATTCGGAAAGATTTAGATGCCAACAACGAGATAGACAACTGCCTTGCCCTACATGCTATTGCAAATGTTGGCGGTAGTGAGATGGCAGAGGCTTTGGTAGAGGACGTACATCGTTTACTAATATCACCGTTCGTATTAATCAAACTTCTTCGCCGCACCAGTTTCTTGAAATATGTTACAGAACTTCACAAAGCTTTGTCAAAAAGAAAGCAGCTTTGACGTTGCTGCGGCTTTACCGCAAACACCCAGACGTGATACCAGCAGCTGAATGGGCATTACGGATCGTCTCAATCATGGATGATCAAGACCTGGTACCCATATTTTATTTTGTGTAATGCACTAACTATTCATACTGCTTAGGGGGTGGTTATTTGCGTTACTAGTCTTGTGATGGCGTTAGCTCAAGAGAATCTTGATGCATATGCTGTATGTTATACGAAAGCTGTGGATCGCTTACATCGTGTATGTCGTTTGTTCTACAACTTGATTGCCTCCTGACATTTTCTTAGCTGGTCATTGAAAACGAATACTCAGCGGCGTACGAATATTACAAAGTGCCGTCCCCATGGCTCCAAGTGAAGCTATTAAGATTACTACAGTATTATCCACCCTCCGGTATGTCGTACTTGAGCACTCTTAATTCCTCACATGGCTGAACATGATGCAGAGGATCCGACGTTGCGTTCTGTACTTCATCGCGTGTTACAGACCATAATGAACAACTGTGCAGAGCCAAGTCGAAATGTACAGCACAATAATGCTCAGCATGCCGTACTTTTTGAAGCAATCGGGCTTGCTATTCATCTGGATACAAACTCGCCCCTTGTTGGAACCGCTGCTGTCCTTCTGGCTCGTTTCATATCCTCCAAGGAAACAAATGTTCGATATCTCGGTCTTGATACTATGGCTCATCTTGCCGCCCAAGCAGACACGTTGGAACCCATCAAAAAACACCAAAATACCATCATTCTATCGCTCCGTGACAAAGATATCTCAGTTCGACGCCGCGCATTGGACTTACTTTATAGCATGTGTGACGTGGACAACTCAGAACTCATTGTCGGAGAGCTCCTGAGATATTTGAAGGTCGCAGATTATGCTCTAAGAGAAGAGATGGTTTTGAAAATTGCAATCTTAACCGAGAAATATGCGAATTCTTATAAATGGTATGTTGACACCATCCTGCAGCTGATCAGCGCTGCCGGAGATCATGTTGGAGATGAGGTCTGGTATCGGGTAGTCCAAATCGTTACGAACACGGAGGATCTACAGGAATATGCCGCAAAGGTTGTCTTCGAACACTTGAAGGCACCCTCTACCCACGAGAGCCTTGTGAAAGTTGGAGGTATGTAATCCACATCGATAGCGGCTAGTTCTTATCGGTAATTTAGGATATATACTGGGCGAATATGGTCATCTCATCGCCAACGACTCTGGATATAGCCCTATGGAACAGTTTCAATTACTGCACTCAAAGTCGCAGTTCTGTGTTGCCGCTACTCGTTCGCTTCTACTGTCGACTTATATCAAATGGGTGAATGTATTCCCGGAGATAAAGCCGCAGCTGTTAAACATCTTTGAACGCTATCGACATGTACTAGATGCTGAACTTCAACAGAGGGCCTGCGAGTTCTACGCGTTGGCTTCAAGACCAGACGAGGATGAACTTTTGCAAAACATATGTGAAGAGATGCCCCCTTTCCCGCCTCGTGTGAGTGCTCTCTTGGGAAGATTGAATAGGAAACATGGGGATACCGAGGACAAGAGGACTTGGGTTCATGGAGGCAAGGAAGCCAACATGGACCGAGAAGCCGTCAAGAAAAAGACGGTGTTATCCGACCTTAATGGCACATCTGCTGCGCCGTCAGTCTCAATTCCCAGTGAACAAGATATTATGGGATCACTTGTCGGTCTCGAGATATCTGCTTCACCTACTCAACTTGCAGAAGATAGCGTGCCAGGCGTTCCTCTGATATCTCTAGTCGACACTTCACCTCGACTAACAAGCGGAGCTAACGTGGAGCGTTGGTTCCAAAAGCTTACATATACTGCGGAAGGCGTCTTGTATGAGGATGTACAAATCCAGATAGGGATCAAATCTCGGTATCAAGGTCATATCGGTCAACTAGCGATTTACCTTGGGAATAAAATATCTGCCCCCCTGACATCCTTCACTGCGACGTTACATGTCAGTGATCCAGATGCGTTGTCAGTTTCATTTGCAAAGATCCCCCCTAGTACAATTGCTGCGCGTAGCCAGACACAGCAGTTGCTGCATATCGAATGCAAAAAACTGTTTACCTCGCCACCCATCTTGACAGTTTCATTTTTAGCTGGAGCTCATCAGACTATTTCTATTCGACTTCCCGTTGTCCTTACCAAATTCTTCGAGCATGTCAAGCTTGGTCAAGCTGACTTTTTCGAACGATGGAAACTGATTGGCGGTCCTCCCCGTGAAGCTCAGAGCATCTTCCCTATCGATTTAACACCAGCTGGTCAACTGGATCTCGATAAAAACCGTCAGGTGGTATCTGGTCATCATCTTAATATCTTGGATGAAATTGATCCAAATCCGAATAATCTAATCGCCGCAGGCGTTTTGCATATGTCTGTGGAAGGGAAGGTCGGATGCCTTTTACGGCTGGAGCCGAACCGTGAAGCAAAGGTACGCGTTGAGATGAAGGCCAATAGTTTGTGCTCATGTATTTCGTCTACAGCTATGCCGTCTCACGTTGCGAAGTACTTCCGAGGGCGTATCAAGTGAGGTACAAAAACTGGTGCAAAAACTGCTCATGGTTGATGCAAGCGGTTAGAAGTTCATGGGGATATAATTATATATTATCGTAATAGAATGTTTGTATTTATACTGTGCTGCTCATCGTATCCTATCCGTACTTTAACGTCTCAATATACCTCTCAGTATACCTTTTCTACGCTTTGTGGCATCTTCTGTCCCATCCGCTGATTCCATGCGAGGGGCTGGCCGGATTGTTGTTGGATCTTTTATTCCATGGGATAGAATGGAGTCGGTTGAAGGAGATTTTATATGTAGCAATTGTGTTCGTCTTTGACTAAGATCAGCTGGCAATTGTTCATCCTGCGATTGCTGTCGAATAAAGAATGGGCTAGGACTGGAAAAGTTAGCGTCGAATGGACGCCTTTTATCGTTGGATTCTGATGGTGACGGTGCAGTAGATGGTCGCACAATCTTACGTTGCCTTTGTTTTGAATTGGGAGAGAATGTAGGAGACGAAGGCTTCTTTCCCGACAAATTCATAGTCGTTGATATCTGAGTGAACCGTTCGGAGGTCGACGGTCGTCGTGCGCCATTCCCAAGCCTCGCCGCAAGCTGGCTGACGCGCATAAGTGCTTGCTCCTCCACTTCGAAGCATTCAGAGCAAAACGTGTTCAGAGGGCTATCTCTGGCTTCCCGAACTTTGCCCCGAGAATTCCGCGAGTTCCGAATCACCGATGAAGTAATGGTTGCTAAAAGACGAGGAACATCCAGAAGGAATGGAAGGATAGGGATAGATTCGCTATCGAGAACTGGCATCAGTAGGCCTCGTTGACGAAGCGAATTAACGATATTTAAGCGATCATGTCGGTCTGGGACGGCTCCTGGAGCTGCGATGTCTTCTGTGGGGGTCGAGACCACTAAAATATAATCATGCATAGCCGGAAGGCTTTCTTCTAAAAAGTCTTTTACGCCACTCATATAGGCTTCTTTTTGTACACTCTACAGCCGAAATTAATAAACAACCGAAATAATAGCATGCGTACTGACAGTATTAAGATTTGCCAGACTTTGAACAACTTTAGCAATGAGCGTGAGACTGCGTTGCACAGGAGGACTAGGGAGTCCTAATGAAAATTAAAAACCGCCTATAACGCACAGACCGGTGCATGCATACCTGGACATATCCCAAACAAATGAGGATTAAGAATCGCCGGTACGATGAACCTCAAGAAACAGAAAGCAGAGACACTCTGCCATGGCAGCTCCCGAACCGGTCCTGTAGTAATTTCCTCTGATCGATAGCGCCGCTCCACGAGTTTACGTATCGTTTCGAAAAGTCTACGCATTTCTCTTTAAGCCAGATGAGTACGAGTCGCCAAAACAGGTAAACACACACATACTGTGGACATTGTGCTCTAGCGGTATATATTTGATTCCAGAATTCCTGGCACCAGTAAACAAGTTGTTCAACATTGCGGCCCACGTCCTTTTGACCTTTGCCACTTCTTGCCGGATCTACCTCAATAGTGACCCTTTCAGCGCAGAGTCGCCGAAGTATTGTCCCGATGCTGGCTTCTAAAAATGATTTTCCGTACCAGCTCATGCACAATTCCATTACTTTGGTTAAAATGGAATTTCCCCTGAATACCGTCTGGTGAGCTATGGAGTGCTGGTCAGAAAATTCACGCACTTATTCATTCATAGAAACTTACAGGAAGCGGAACCAACGACTTCGCGTGACGCATATTCTTGGATATGCTCTATTAAAACATTGTTGGCAATGGCAAGGGACATCATTTGTGTAGAAATGGTTCTCAAGTCTATTTGATTTTCAAATTCATACATCCAATCCAAGAAGTTTCTAGATTGAAATGTCTGCATGAATACTATCATTAGCAACCTGATTGCGACAACTACCTGGAGAACTAACTGTTAGGAGTCTGGAATATGCCATGTATGGCAAAACAATCTCCCTTAATGAAAAATAAATCAGAATAATCTGTAGAAGAAAAAATAATAAGGCAACTGACTCTTCTACACGCATCTTGAGTCGAAGTTCTCCAACTTGAAGTTCACTTGATCCTATACGTTGGATGACAGGAAACCACCCTTCTATATCTTCCCCTCTGCGGAAGTTACCCAGTGGAACTCGAACTGACCCAAGTATCCCAGGTTTCAGTAATCTCTTCTCCCTCCACACGGTGATATGGAGGTTTTCGAAAGGAGGTAAATCTGGAAAAGAAAACAATTCATGCCAATCCGGAGACCCTAATCCTCTCTTGACTGTGGTTCTAGCGCAGACAACATCGTTAAGATGAACTTCGCAAGAGACATCTATATCCACGACATCCACGTCAGCATTGGATTCATATGGACTTGCTGTGATGTCAGACGGTTTAGAAATGCCCAAATTGCGTCCCTGGATGATTTTTAATTCCAGCTGACGCCACATGCGGTATGAACCTCCGTCCGAAGGAAATAACCAGCGTCCGTAGATCTCAGGGATTGCGTAGGATTTTAAAAGGGCAACCCAAGTCGATGAAGCATCTGTGTTGGGAAATTGCAGATAGATAGGTTCTTCGGAGCTCAGAGAGGTCCATCTTTGGCTACTACAGTTCGTTATGAGAATCAACTATATTTCTATAAAAAGAATAAAACATACTCGATACAGTAGATTGCGAGACACTCTTTCCTGAAAAACAGCGAGCTATCCGCCATTCGAATGTCTGTTTGATGAAGAAGATGAATATAAACAGTTTGATATAGAATGCTTTCCTGCGCATACATGTCCGTCAGCAGAGCACTAGCTGCAGAAAACAATAACTTACATCAATGTAGATGTTAAGGAGACACCGTTCCCCTTCCTCCGTCAGACGACATGTCGCACGTCTCCATTGGCCAACTCCGCCCAAACCTCTTGTAAGATTCAGCCAACTCGCCTTTTCTATTTCCCTCCGTTAGCCATGTCAATCTTTCGAAAGTTGGTCACTTGCCTCTAAGCTTGCTATCGTCTGCCAATGCAGAGGACTCTCTCTTGTCTGTTTTCTTCCGAGAACTGGATACGGGCTGCCGAGGATTCAATTGGAGATATACAATAGAATTGACTCAAAAACACTTGCCTTGGGCAGCGCTGCTCCTACTGCGTTGGAAACATAAAGGTCTACGGAAACAAGAAACTCGCGGGGAGCATTGCTGGCTCGGCCATGCACAGTTGGACGATCGACTGAGGCTGGCATGTGAAAGATGGGGCCAGAAGCTAGATTCAATGAACGAAGGATAGTTTAGAGCGGTCTAATAGTAGTAGACAGGGCCGGAGAGCCCACAACAGACCATGTCTCCAAGATAAACAGCTATGTCGTACTGGCGCCGTCCTTTGGCCGAATGTGGCGATGCAGGTAGGCTTGAGTAGTCTCGTTCAGTACTGTTTCCATGCGGCTGAAGACAAATAAAGGCCGATAATTGATTAATCGCAGTGATCGGCACTGATTAATTGATAGCCTGCGCTGGTTTGGCCTCGGCTACTGCACCTTCCACCGTATCACCACAGGAAATCCCGGGACAACTTGAAAGAATAAATTGCATTCAACATGACAATCTGCCATTGCGCGCCATGGGTGGCGCATTTAACAGGCACTTGTTCATCTCAGATAGTATTCAAAGTGTGTTGATTGCTACTATGTGCGCCATGATACAGCCAGTTACATTAATACTGAGCGACTGCTACTTCGTCAAAACATCGTGTCCAAATGTCGTCTGACAGCCCCGCTGACCGCCAGGTGATACACCCATCAATCCATGGCGCTCGTAAAGCTCCATCAGTTGAACTTGTCTATTATTATAAGAAAGTGTACTATGAATGGTATATTGCCGCTGCTCGTTAAGTCAGAACCCAGTCCAGCATGCAGTACTTTTAATCCAACTTGTGCCTACTTGATAGTTAGTGTGGGGTGCATTCGATAACCAAAATAGTACGCACGAGACTCCGTTAGCCTTCCCGTTGCTATGTCCGTTAGCAATACCTTTATTAAGGTTCCTGTCTACAGTGGGTTTCTTGTAGGTTTTGAAGTAAAAGTTGATAAAGAGGCCAAGATAAAGCGTAAGCAGGAGACAACCGAAGGTAGCAGCGAACTCCGAGCCAGAGCAGTCTCCAACGTGAGGGAGAATGTCAGCATAATAGGTAGCGGCGGCGTGTGAGTAGGCTATAGTTTATCTAGGTAAGTCATGCAGGCAACCCGTCAACAATATCACACTTACTACCAAAATAGACGACACAGATATCGATTACGAATTGCACGATTTGCATCGTAGTAAGGTACTTTTTCCACTAAAGTAAAGTAAGTATTTGCAATAGAACTTGATAATCACAACATACCCAGAATTTTGCTCCTCCGGCCGTGGCGTAGTAGTAGTAATCTAGCAACATTAAAGTCGTCAGTTACGTCTTTATTAGTACAACTAAAGCTTACACATAATAACATGGACAGCCAAGTTGAGGACTATTACTGCCCATGACTAGATCTCTAAATTAGAATGGTGATAGAAGATGTACAAAAGCACCTGGCTCACAATGCTCGTTTTTCCGTTCAGCTGGGTGTAGCACAACAAGGCAGTTGCAGAGTGGTGGAAAACATGTAAAAACTCTGCGGCAGATGAGCTCGCAAACTGCACAAACATATGAGAATCACTGACGCAAAGGCTTTTTCTTCAACGCAAGGAAGACCGTGTCGAGCAGCTCCCAGTATTTAAAGTAATAGTTGATCATATAGTAGAACTCCAATCTCTGTGAATAAGCAAATGAGCATGGAAAGATTGTAGAGAATTAGTAAACGCACAGAAGTCCACGCATTTTCTGAACAGAGAGCATAATTAAGACCGTGATTCCATATCATAGGTAAAATTTCTTCCAGCATGAGCACAAGAAGAATCAAGCTTGCCGAGCTCAGTAATACATTATGCATTTGAAAGAGCTTCGTGAGTTTCTGCGGTTGCTGATTCTTCATGAACGCTTGAAGGCCGAAGATGATGGCAAGGTAGGAAGTCAACGCTGCCAGGACGGCCGGGGTCGTCGAGAGGGGCGTTGTACCCTGGACATATGAGTATAAATGTCGAGGGATTCGGTAGGGAATGATTGCCAGAAGGAAATCAGCCAGTGAAGCCATGGGCAAAAGAGAGAACAGGGAGCGAACAACAGAAGCGGTACAACGCGAAATTTTGAACAATTTTGAAGATCAATAAGTTGGGGAAAAGTGACAAGGTCACAGGGTCACGCGCCGGAGAGCATGTGTTTACTAGGGCCAACCAACTTAAAGCTTCAGCCGACGGCCACCTCACACAGCCGGACCATACAGTACTGTATGATTGGCGAACGTTGCAGCGGATCATCTCCTCGACCGCACTCCGAATGTTTATAGGAGGATGCAAAACAATGGATAATCATTAAAAAGAATGCTAGGTTGAGATACAAAAGACGAGTGAAGGTAACGTCCGCGATGAGTCCAAAGAAGGATAGAAGGAAACTATGTCACAATCAGGCATGGACCTTGTTCAAAGTCTGCCAGCAAAACGTTCTCCCTGCTAATAGTCAGTTGTGTGGGGCAGGTAAATGGAAAATGTTATACCGTTTACCACAGTGGTCGTTCTGTAGACCCTCAATGTCGGACCAGTTGATCTGGCGGGCGGAACTGTCTGGCGGTATAGCATACACGAGGCATAGAGAAGAGGCACTTGAGGGTGCTAGGTTATAAGAAGCCGCAATCTACATGCCAGATGAGTCTTCGTATAGTCAATCAGTGCTAAGCAAATCTTCATCACTAACCCCAGATGACCGAAGAGACTGTATGAGGTCATGAATGAAGAGGAGAAATCGTGATCGCAATTCGTTAAGATCAAGAAGGTCCACGCCTGTAGAGATTGAGAATAAATAGCTAGAACACTAAAAGAATATAATAGAAAGCACAATTCTCCGCCGATGAACTCCAAGTGGGAATTGTACAATGAAGTCTGACAGCAGTCCTTCCCGAGCGCACAATAAGTCTAAGGTCCAAGTCAAGATATGATTTAACATTCGAACGAAGGTCACTCACTTTGTGAAAGGTTGTACAGCATCCCGCAGATTTCCCAACTTTTACAGCATCAGTTTTTGATGTGCTGGACAACTATGTATGTGAATGGACATACCTCATTCAACTTTAATCGTGAGTGCCGATCCTTTGGTGTCGTGACATTCGAAAGCTGGGGTAGGATAGATAACATTTATTATAATTTCTGGCGGAAGGGTATAACAAAGGAGGGGGGGAACGTCGAAATGAGACGCACACGACCTTTCTTGTGGGTGGTGGTTTATTAAATAGCTAGGGTCCACCTAACAAGGCAGGGCCCGGAAGCAACGGTGATGCATCTGATCGGAGTGCGAGCAGCGAAAGTCACAGTGTCAGTGCACGAGTCCAGTTGGTACAAAGTTGGCATGTTTCCCGGTGCGTGTTCGAGTCACAATTAGTACTTTAGAGATTGTATAGACCATTTTATAGCTTATTTCCTTGAATTACTGACTCCCAAAGCCAAGCAGAATAATTATAACACACAGACTTTAATATTCGAAAATCGCTCTATCCTTTAATTTAGGGCTCTCTTCAAAGCCAAGGTCGGGCCAAAGGCTGCCTAGGCCCCACCTGAATTACGTTGCGAGTCGCAGACTGAGTAATGTACATACATGCATATGTACCAAGGCACTAACCTAAAAATACATAATACTGGTGAGATGTTGCCAGGTAGTTGCCAATTGCTTATATGTACTTCAGTACATTGCACATCTTATATTTGGACTACATGTTTTACAGGCGTCGACTGTTTGAATACTGAATATGTATGGATCGCAGACTCTCGCAATAAAGCTCGCAATACTCTCCTAGGACCCCGTCAATTAGGCTGGATGTCGGATACTAAAACGGACGGAAATTTTGGAAATAAGGCCGTAGGCCGGAAGCAAAATGGACAGAGAATAAGCTTTGAGAGTCGAGACCCAATCCCGAATACTAAGTGCGGGCACATCACACAAGCCTCAGGACTCCGGTCAGCCAGATACCTGGGACCTGGGACAGGCTGGGGCGGACGGTGGCGACTTGCCGCGGGCGCTAGCCAACCCTGTGGCGGTACAGTGACAGAGCGCTTCGTTTCTAAAATATAATTTTCTTTAAGCAGCTACATAGCTGATTCAAAACCTCTGAGCAATATTAACAATCTGAGGACTTTAAGTGATGCGAGAGGCGCTTTACTGGCCGCTGCCCACTGTGCATATGATCCCTCCAACCTGATAGACCCGGGACTCCATTGCCATCCCACTCTTCTCTCGCACATTGATAGGTCATATTTCGACTGAGACATTTTTCTATTTCAATATAGCTACAAGTTAATCACTTTCTGAGAACTCTCCATCTAAAACCTTTTCACTGTATTCATCCCACCGGAAACCTCCTGCGTGTTCATTGATACTTCATCCTAATTAGACCATTAATTCAACTATAGTAGATCGGTTAAAGACTACAACCATAGTTTGTCAATAGGTTTTCCGCCCCAAACTGTGAATATGACCTGTCTTCGCTTATCTCGTGATCGCGTGACATGCTAGTCACTCGAACGTCATACTAGCATACTTACTCTACACGAGGCTCGCTGCACTACACATTTCAACGCTCTGTATAGCCCTACCCATTAGGCTCACAGTATAAAGCCATTGCCACAGTATGTGGTGGCTTGACCCAGGGAAAGAGGTTTTAAACGTCGTAAGTCTGCCGAATGTTTCTCACTCCATTTATATTAATCACCGATGTCTTAGCTTTTCAATCGCATACTAGCTCCTTACGTGGAAAATTTGGATTTAAATCAGGTTAATTATGGTATTGGGCAAGGTAGCGACACCGCGTACTTGTAACGAAAACTGGGCTGAATATTTTGAAGGTCAACTAACGTTGCGAAACTTGCGCCTAAAGAAAGGAGCCTTGGATAAATTCCAACTTCCTGTTGATGTTCTGCAAGGTGTGTATGCACATTTGAGCTCTCATTAGTTTATGCAGAATGTTTGCAGGCCACTTGGGAAAGTTTACGCTATCACTCCATTGGATGAACTTGGGGAATCAGCCCGTCGAGATTCTGGTCGAGGACGTGTATCTTTTGGTCGTTCCATCTCCTCAGTTCAATGTCGATTTGGAAGAAGAAGAAAATAGAGTACAGGCAGCCAAAGCAGAACGACTGGAAAACGCAGAGCTGCTACATGTGCAAGGGGAATTGGAAACTTCAAACGGTATGCCTATTCATTCAAGTAATGCCTCCTTCTGACACTCTCTAGAAACCTCAGCTCAACCGCAAGGCCTGTTGCAATCCTTGATTGCCAAGGTCATCAATAATGTGCAAGTGACAGTTAAAAATATCCATATCCGATATGAAGATAATATGAGCGTTCCAGGAGTAAGTCCGGAAGTCGATTTGGCATCCAGAATCTAGAAATTTACTCTGTGCATTCCCATTAGCATCCTTTCGCAGCTGGTATTACTTTGGCAAGCTTTACGGCTGTTTCTGTTGACGGCGACTGGAAACCTGCATTTATCGATAGCACTGCTGGAGCAATCCATAAGGTTAGATTATATATAATTTTGCAGAATCGACTTCATCGGATTTCACTTTCAGCTGGCAAAGTTGCACTCACTCGCTATGTACTTCAACACCGATTCTTCCAGCCTAGCAGGACTATCTCCTGCGCAAGCAATCGAAAAGTTTTCGACCATGGTCAGTTGTTCAGTTATATACTGAGAGCTCTCTTATAGCTATTAATATCTAGATTTCTCACAAGAACGATAGGATGCACCAATACATCTTGAGTCCAGTGTCTGGGGAAGGGAGAGTTAGTGACGGAAATTCCTCCTGTGCCGTATAATTTAATATCCCTCTCCAGGTCATTGTCAATCACAAGGTGGACAACCAAACACCTCAGTTTGACGTACAATTATTGTTTGATGAAATTGCGGTTGCCCTCGATGATGACCAATATCGGGATGCTATCTCGCTCATGGACATGTATCATGTGTACACGCGACGGCACCAGGTGGGCTAACCGGCTATCTGAAGACAGTACGTTAATTTCTGAATAGTATCGCAAATACCGCCCGAGTGAAGATGAATTTTCCAACAATCGCCCAAAGGCACTTCTAGCTTTTGCCGGGACCGCCATACTTGAAGGCGTCCGTGAAAGGAAGCGAAAGTGGTCATGGGATTATTTTGCGGAGCGAAGGGATGAAAGGAACAAATATGTCGAACTTTTCCAACGCAAACTCCTGAATCCTCAGGGATTCATTGGCCAGGTGAGCTTGCATATTTCCGTTTACAAAATTTCATGCGCCAATACACGTATACACAGGACTTGGCAGATTTTGCGCAACTAGAGAGGAAGCTCCCATACGAGGACATTAGATTTTATCGTTCTATTGCACGGTCACGGTTGCGGAAGGATGCGGCCTTGCGGAAGAGGCTTGAGGCCGAAAAGAAAAAGCAACAGCAGCCTCAAAAACAAGGATGGACAAGTTGGTTATGGGGATCAGCTTCTGGGGATACTGTTCAAGAGGATCCAGGTTTTAGCGGCACGATGACTGAACAACAGCGGAAAGAACTCTACGACGTGCTTGATTTTGACGAGAAGACAGCACTTGCTGAGTCTTTGCAGGTCCCACGCGACTCATTGAAGCTGCGGACTATCGCCAAACTGAACAAAGGCTCCCTAGCTTTGAAAACCAATCCACATGGAGAGGTTGCGGAAGTAATGTCGGTTGTGTTTGATGTTTTTAAAGCAACTTACATTCAGCGACCTGGCAATTTCGACGCTTCTGTGTCGCTTAATGGATTTAGCGTGTTCGATAACACGACGAAAAATAGCCTTTATCCTCAGATTGTTCACGTGAAGACTGGTGATGAAGGAAAGCTTGCGATAGCAACGAAAGAAACAGAAGCGATAAAGGAAGAGAGCGACCCGTTCTTCTTCGTTATGTTCGAGAGCAAGCCTCTAGATGATCGCGCTGATAGCGCAGTTACTATTCGTATGCGGCACATGGAGATAATCTATCATCGTGGCTACATAGAAGCGATATACAAGTTTTTCAAGCCTCCAGCTAGTCAGCTGGAATCAGTAGAAGCTCTTTTGGTGCGTTGCAGCAACCTTCTTTGTCGTGCAACATGTTGATTGGTACGATAGGATGTTGCAAGCCATACATTGGAAGGGCTCCGTAAAGATACCCGAGCAGGGCTTGAATTTGCACTCCAGAATCATAAAACCATTGACATACAGGTGGATATGAATGCTCCTATCATCATAATCCCAGAGGAGTAAGTATTACACATCATACCGACGCTCGCTAATGACCATTCCCTAGCATAACGACCAACCAATGTAGTCACCTAATTATTGATGCCGGACATATCGCAATTGAAAGTCTGCCATTGGATAAGGAGGCTCTCCGAATTGTCAGGCAGAAACAGAAACTCCAGCAAATATACAGTAACGAAGATTACGAAAATCTACATTCATTGATGTATGTTATGGTAAATCTTCGGTTGGAAGATGCTCAGGTATATGTCAACTATAAATTGCAAAGTATGCAGACTCAATTTTTGTTTTAAGTTTGTGATGGGCGATAACTTGAAGTCGTGTCGAGATGCTCTAGACTCTGACTCTAAAGACTCATTACATCTTCTTGAAAGAATCAATGTCAAATTTGAAATCGGACGATCCATGGTACCCACAGTAACAACGCTGGCGCAGTTTAAGGTGTCAGGGACGCTTCCTTCGTTGCACGTTAACTTCTCAGATGCGAAGTACAAATCTTTAATGCGACTGGTGGATGCATGCATACCGCATTTCGACGACAAGAATCCTGAAGATGCATCAAGTCGGCCAGTTCTCCAGAAATCGTCATCCGCAAACTTTCAGCTTTCCACCGGCATATTCGCGCCACCAGAAGTCGAATATAATGTAGACGATGGTGATGACGATGGTAACAGAGGCGACGCTCCTGCTTCAGAGGATATATTCTATGAAGTTGAAGAAGGAACTCCGACAGTTCGTATTTGCTCCGATGTAATTGCCAGGGTACTCATCGAATTTGTTTATTATAGAAGTCAGTATTCAGTCAGCACAGAGTGGAGCTCAAATTTGAAGTAGGAAACCTCGGAATGTCAGTCTTCAAAGCTAGCTCGGACGGCCCAGAAACATTGCTAGGAGACGTTAGTTTAAGACAGTTTGTATTGTCTTTCATTCTATCAACATTTCATATGAACGTCGATGTCCATCTTCGGTGCGCCCATTTTTTGACGCTTAAAGCTTTTTTTTAACACTTAAAGTTAAAGCTCCGTCACAATGAATGTTGTTCGACATGGCCTAGATGCTATCAAATTTATATCCTCCCCGGGCTCTGAGTCTGTGGAAGACAAAGACCTTCTGACGGTCTCTTATGTCAGAGTGCAGAAGGAATCTCCAGAATTCTTATCCGTTTATGAGGGTATTGACCAAGCCGTCGATATCAAGCTGTCCACACTGGTATTCAGAGCAGCACCTGAGCCCATCTTGGTGCTATACGATTTTATAATGTCGACGTTTACGTCGAGTGAGCCCGTCACAAATGACCAGGATAAACTGTTATCAAACGAAACCCTCCCGGAAGTTGCTGTGGACGATGTGCAAGGCAAAATTCGAGTCGGAGTTAAGCTCGAAGGTGTTCAAGGTTAGATTTCTGTTTATATCGAAGCAGATGATTATTAACTAATGCTGTTTAGTTATCCTGGTCAACAAGGTGACGTCTCTGGCAACATTGGCGCTATCGACAGCAGATGTAGCAATTCTATTACGCCCAAAAACATTGCGGGTGTCAGGTCGACTTGGAAGTCTATCCCTCACGAATGACAACGATTCTTATGAAATTCGTCAAGAATTTAATCAAATCATGTCAATCGAGGGCCAGAATTTTGCTAATTTCAGGTATCAGACGTTTGATCCGGAGGAAGAAACATATGCAGGCATCAAATCAGCAGTTTTTTTCAACGCAGCTTCTGTCAAGCTCCATTTCCTAGAGAAACCTCTCCACGATCTGTATTTATTCTTTTCTAAACTTGCCAGACTAAAGGGACTGTATGACGCAGCTACTGAAGTCGCTGTTCAACGGGCCTCAGAAATAGAGCGCCTGCACTTTGAAGTCTCTGTGAAAACTCCCATTCTTGTGTTTCCATCTGATCCGTCAGAATCTCTAGATGTGCTAGTTATGCGCTTAGGCGAAATCAGTGCCCAGAACACATCAGAGCCGATGGTCAACAAAATCGCGGCTAGCCTACGAGGTATCCAGCTAGTTTCCTGCTTACACCATGGGGAATGGCAGCCTTCAACCCTCAAGATAATTGATGATATAGATATCACTGCAGATATCATTCAGACTAGTGGAATCAACCGCAAGGTCGAGTATGACTATCCCGACCTCGAAGTATATCTTTTTTATATTTGAAATGAACCTCGCTGAGTCATGATCAAGGTCTCTGTAAAAGTTTCGGATGTTAGGTTGCATCTGACTCAAATTCAATATGGTCTTTTAATCGAGTTATCGCAATCGATCCCTCGCGTATTCGCTGCTCAGGCTACCAGCGTCCAGACTGGAGAAAGTAAACAGTTGCATGGCACTCAAAGTTTCTCCTTCGACAAAAAGGAATCGCAGCAAGATCAAGAACTTGAACTCGGAACTGGCGTCATGACCAGTAATAGTCGAAGTTGGACTGCAATTGACCTGGTCTTTACCATTGACACTGTCAAGCTGCACCTATATGATGCTTCTGCCATACTTGAAACTCATCTCAAGGAGCACGGGATTTCACGATTTGCCTTGAACGATAGTACATTGCGTCTAAAGCTTTTGTCAGATGGTGCAGGAGAAGCTCAGCTCGTACTGAGGTCTTTTACTATGAGTAATACCCGGCCAGGTAATACCAAGTTCAGGGAAATTATACCTGCTGCGCAGCATAATCGCAATCAATTTATGCTTCTATATACGAGATCTGCAAATCCGGGAAGTTCTTCTCTTGCGATCCTCACTGTGGATTCTCCCCAAGTTATCTTTGCAGTAGATCCTATCATTGCTTTGTTTGGTTTCTTCGCAAGTGCTTTCGGAACCACAACGCCACCTGCTTCGACAAATATCCCTACCAATGATTATACCAGCCAAGAAATAGTCACCAGTTCTTCTGCGGGGGGCACAGTTGACTATCGGATAGATCTGCACGATGTTTCTATCAGTGTGCTTGAAAATGACGAACATTCTGAGTCTCAAGCCATAAAGTTACACATTGACCAGCTCCTCCTATCTCAACAGGTATGGCATTTATCTATCCATTACATTAGTTGTCATTCATTTTTGGACAGGGGATACTGGCTCTGTCTGTCAATAAACTTGGAATGTCACTGATACAAATGGGGCACACGTCAGAGAGTGTGCGCTTTCTTGACGATGTCGACCTTACATTTTCTTTGGATAGCCGCTCATCTACTTCGCAACAGACGACAAATATAGAAATCACATCCAAACCAATTGTCTTCCGAGCATCTTACAGAGATATTAGGCTGATTACGTCTATCTTTTACAAAGCAGTAGAAATATATGGCCAATCGCAGTCGGAAGCGTCCCGAAAAAATGGCAATGCAGCAACTCCCGCAATAGAAGAGGATCCTGAGTTGCACCAACAAGATGATCATATATCCAGAAAAGCCCTACAACCAAATGGGAAGGCTCGAGTTTTGATGTCGAAGGAACAGGTGGGCTTGCACGGGGAACCTATACGGGTTATTTGCTTATATCTGCTCAGCTGAAAGGTTCCTTTGATGGCTTCCGACTTGTTCTTATTGGCGATCTCCATGAACAGCCCATGCTCCATTTAAAGGTCAAGCCATTCATTATAGGGGCTAAAGACTGGTCAGCGGAGGTAAGTTCCACAGTCACTTTTATGAGTCACGGTCGTAATCGAACGATAGCTTCATGCAACTACCACCGTCGCTACGCAAATCACGTACTGGAACTTGACAAACTCTCATTGGGAACCACGTGGGCGTTTGATCTTTCAATCCTACTTTTATAATTAATAGTTATTTAGTGATTGACCCATGGACATTTACGATTACGGTAAGATTTTGGGAAGCATGAGGTATAAAGTTGTACTGAGGATTTCAATAGGTCGCCAGAGCGGACCCAATGAGGGGTGTCAGCATACTGTTGTCTGCGAGAGAGCGCTTGGATCTCAACATAAGCACTACTTTCGTACAGCTGGCGATTACTATGCAGAATACCTGGGCCAAGGAAGGGGAATATGTTCTTCAAAAAGCACGCGGAACGTACGCCCCATACCGAATACGGAATCGGACGGGCACACCTCTACTGGTCTGGTCAGATCCTGACAGTGCCAACGGCTTGAAGGACAAGGACTCAGTCAAAATCTTGAACAATCAAACGGTCGATTGGAGATTCGATGACTGGAAGACGATGCGAGAGGTGGGATGCCCTTTTTATTTCAGTTTTCTCACCTCATTATGGTTTTGCAGCATGTCTCCTCTAGTCAGCATAACATTTGCATTCGATTTATAGAGAAACCTTGGGATGAACTAAGAAGCATTCCGGTTGCACGCGAAGGCGAATTTGTATTCACTTTGCGTCCTCGGACAGAGAAATATCCTAACAGGTTGCTATGCGAAGTTAAAGTTGTTGACAACACCAAAATTGTCACCATCAGGTCTACCTACAAGGTTGAAAACCTAACCCTGTACCCGTTGGAACTCATGATGGTGGATGATTCAGGGCGTCCTGTACACTCTTTGGAGAAAATACTTCCTGGTAATGATTACCCTCTACCTATCGAAGCCGTTACTAGAAATAGGATCAGAATACAACCAGATCGTAAGCTGCTGCTGCTCTCTGGCATGTATGGTGCTCACTATCCGGTCGCAGAAGGATTTGGATATAAATGGTGTTCCGCAATTCGCTGGGAAGATTTGCTTACAAGAAAATTTTTTACGGTAAAATGTCCTCATGAAGACCCGAAAGAGGCCTCTTTCCGCTTCCAAGCTTGGGTTCAAAGCGATATGAACAGCGATTCCACACCTCGGTTTGTGATCTACTTATTTTCTAGACTATGATTTATGCTCACCACTTCGTTCAGCAAATATCCTAAGACCAATCTTAAGCTGCGAGCTCCTCTGGAACTTGAGAACCTATTGCCATTTGATTTGGAATATCGCATATATGATAAAAACACAGATCAGAACTGGAAAAGTTATCTTAGAAGAGGCGGTGTCATGCCTGTCCATTCGGTTGAGCTCAGTCACTTTATCCTTCTAAATGTTCATCTTCAAGACACTGGTAAGTACTTGAAATGCCACTACGTTTTCCAAGCACTGTCTAAATTATAAGATAGTATTCAAACCCAGTGACTTCGCTATCATAAATACCGACGGGCACTCTGACTTTGACATTGAGAAACGTCTCCCTCTCTGCGACCAACAGGACAGAAAGCTAGATCTGAGGTTGAACTATGTGTAAGAAGCTTTCATTCTTATAGAGAATACGTAGAACTTATATTTTATAGCCGTCATCCCGAATCCGGTGGCGCCTTCAAAGTGCAGATATACTGCCCTTACATAATTATTAACAAGACAAATTTGCCTTTCGGTGTGAGAGCTGCTCGATCCAGTCGAGCCGTGTCTCAAGGCGCTGCTGGTGAAACGCGCCCAGGTACAGTCACGAAAATGGCGTTGTGTATGTGATGCTAATGGTTGCAACAGATGTACTGTCGACATCGACCCCATTCTGTTTGTCTATTGGTTTGTCGTATTTTATTATTTACTCATTCATGCGGTCGAACAGTGCTCTCGCATCCACATGATCAAGGGCATGAATTCTTCTTCAAAATGGGGGATTCATCATGGTCCAAAGTATGTGTAGTCTTATCCTTGTTGATCCAACAAACCAACATCCATCTAGGTGATATCATTAGAAGCTCCTGCTGCTGACACAGAACTGGCCATTCCGTCAATGAAACAAAAAACTGAAGATGTTATCTCCGGCTTATCATGGAGTGAGGGATTAGGCAAATATAAATTAACGAAAGTTATCACGCTCTATCCTCGCTTTTTGATCAAGAACAACCTGAATGAAGCCATTGCCTTCCGAGAACATGGCGGAGTTCCCAGAGAACGCTCTCTTCTGAACCCTGGAGAGCGTTGTTCGTTGCAGGTTCTTCAGTCTGGCCGTGAAAAGCTATTAACCATTGCGTTCCCGGGTTTAAATGCTTGCTGGTGAATAAACCGATGTTCTTCATACGACTTTAGCTTACTACAATGATCAGGTCTCCCCCTATAAACCTTGAAGATATTGGCTCTGTTCATTTCCGTATACGTCGACCGGTAGCCAACGATTCTTCAGTAGATCTTGTAAGAGCTGACGTTCGGATTGATGGCTCATGCATTTTTGTGTTTTTCTCCCCGTCTAATGAATCCTGGCCATTTTGCATTGAAAATGACAGTGATGATACATTCGAGATATGCCAGACAGTGAGTCATCCAGAATTGTTCGATTAAGGTTTAACTGTCATTTTAGGATGCGACGCATAACATACGGGAAGTCGATAAAGCGAGCACTGTTTATATTGTAAAACCGCACACAAGTTTGGATTACGCCTGGGACTACCCTGCAGCTAGGGATAAGAAGTTACAACTGACATGCAATGGGACACGTCGCATTGTTGATGTCATGGAAATAGGTGATCTTATACCGTTCAAATTCAATGTAAGTTTTCTGAAGCACTATTGCTTTTGATCCTAATCAACAAAATACATAGCTCCGTCAGCGCACGAAAACGGTATCTTTAGACGTTCGCGCGGAAAGTAACAAGCAAGTTCTGCGTATTACGAACTATAATCCCGAGCAAAGTCTATATAAACCGCGGCATCGAAATAATTCACTATCTACTTTGAGACAAGATACGATGTCCAGCGGGGCCGATGCTTTCGAGGCGATCACGGAGGATGTTCCTTCAAATTTTACAATGGCAATCGAGCTTTCTGGAATCGGGCTTTCTCTAGTGAATAGGAAAATGGTGGAGGTAATATATTTAACGATGGATGATCTTAAATTCGAATACACAGACAGTGTTGTCTCGCAATCGATAACTCTATCTTGTGCAGTTCTCCAGATCGACAACCAGCTGCACGACGCCATTTACCCAGTAGTATTACAACCGACGCCGATCGGCAAAGAATCCACCGGCATCGGTGCCCTACCAACGGTACAAGCGTCAGTTATATGGCTGAAAGACCAAGGTAACTTTCAACGTCCGTAGAAGGTTCACAGCTAATAAACTATCAGAGCATGGTGTACTTTTCGTGAAATATTGTTCCGTTCTTTTACAAGCGCTCACCATCGAAGCGGACGAGGATCTATTGTTTTCTATATATGATCTGACTCAAATCAAGGGTGTCTCTTGGGAAGATGGGTCCGGCGAGTACGTTTTTCTGCAGCTTTCATTAAATGACAACATATTCAATGTTTACATTTTAGTATTCTCATTCAGAATGCGGGTAATATACCCGAGCCTGGTGATACTGCGTCTGGACAGGATCTTTACTTTGAAGTTCTAGAACTCCAGCCTATTAAGCTTTCTCTCTCATTTATGCGCACAGAAAGAGTAAGCAGTGAAGAAAAGTGCGCTCCTCTTACTTGCGACCTTGTTAGGAATGTAGCTGACAGAAACTTCGAGCAGACTGAGCATTAGAAATCCTCTGGCCGTTATCGTCAACGCTCTTACGATGACAGTCGGAAACGTCAACGATGCTCCTCTCGAATTGAATGCGCTCGTGATCAAAGACATGCGGCTCACTCCACCAGAACTTCAAACTCGCATTACATACCATTATCGCCAGGACGTACTTCGCCAGTTGTACCGGATTTTGGGATCCGCGGATTTCATTGGAAATCCTGTGGGATTGTTCACAAATGTCAGTTCCGGCGTTGCGGATATATTTTATGAGCCATTTCAAGGCGTGGTTATGCATGGCAATGGCGAACTGGGAATCGGTATCGCAAAGGTGCATATTAGCGCAGTTAATAATGCATGGTTTTGAATTTATTTTGGACAGGGAGCTGCCAGTTTCCTCAAGAAAACAGTATTTGGCGTGAGTGATAGCGTTACCAAGTTCACCAGTAGCATGGGCAAAGGTATGGTCATGCTATTATGTATTTGGAAACTTTATTGAAAGTTGGTCTATCGAAGGATTGTCGGCTGCAACATTCGACTCAGAATACCAAGCACGACGACGCATGACTCAGCGCCGAAACAAGCCTAGGCATGCTATGTGAGCAGGCAATCCCTAAGTCCCTGACTGAAACAATTCTAATGCTTATTCGAACAGCTATGGTGTAGCGGCAGGAGGAGAAGCGCTTGCAAGTAGTGTGACTAGTGCCATGGAAGGCGTTCTGGTCTGTCCACGCTTGCCACATGTTACCCTTTTAATTAACATTGTTATAGATGAAACCCATTGAGGGAGCAGAGTCGGAAGGCGCGTTTGGTTTCTTTAAAGGTGTTGGCAAAGGGCTCGTTGGGTAAGTATATTAAAAGCTTAGCGGACTGCATTTAACGAACTCCTTCAGAGCTGTTACTAAGCCCGTTGTCGGCGTTTTTGACCTAGCGTCGAATGTGTCTGAAGGTTAGCGTTGGTATGATATTCATGATCCTTAGGTTGACGAGATGTAAAGGCATCCGTAACACTACAACCGTGTTCGATAACCCGGAAAGAGAGCGTGCGAGACTTGTACGTTATATTATTTTTTAGAAATTTATAGGTAGCTTATTTCCCTTTTAGCCGAGGCTGGCTCCCCCGGATAACGTACTCAAAGTAAGCTATTTCTAATCGTATATCTCTTACATCGCAGTAACGTCCTTTGAAGTCCTATTCTGCACGTGAGGCACTTGGGCAGTACTGGATGAAAGACGTGAACAACGGGGCGTATCGGAACGAACACTATGTTGCGCACATAAGTATGTGACTATACACCTCATAATCCTACAAAGCTTAACACCATTTGTTAGATTCGCCTGGGGGTGACAACGTAGTTTTGCTCACAGAATTCCGCGTGCTATCGCTTTGGTCCAGAAAGCTTCGGCTGGATTGGGAACTACCCTTCAGTTTAGTCCAAGGTGTCACGGTAGAAGACACAGGAATACGCTTTGCCCACAAAGCAGGAAAGGAACACGACAAATTTGCATTTATACCGGATAAGAATTCGCAATCATGGTTCTTCAACCAGGTTGCGTCCGTTGTCAAAAATTATAACCTACACCGTCGAATGGACATGTAAATATGTGGCAGTTTGTTGCAGGCATTTATATAGAATGTGGCTTATTTCTCGAAAGCAATATACAAAGGAAGAAGGTATATACTCTAATCCAAGAGAGCGTAACGAATAGGGTGAGACTTAAAAGATCGAACGTAATAAGATAAAAATAAATGATGATATATAGTGATATTATGGTGCACCTACTGCCGTGGCATTGCTAGGAATTCGGGCTCGCGAAGCCTTTGACCCAGTAGACAATATGGCTTTCTCTCGTAAGTCATGCTCTAGATCATCCCCCAGCTGAGATGAGTATACGCCTCCGTTGTCGACGTCATCCGCATATTCTACGTAACTGCCACGAGGACTAGCCGAGTAGGCACTCTGAAAGTCCGTGTCCGACTCATCGGTGGTAGGTGCCATCCCATTGGTAAGGGCAGGGGTGGGAGGCGTTAGCTGTGGCGATGGTATTGCCCGTTTGACGACGAGAGATGCTCCAGAGGATGTTCTCCGCAGCGCTGGCACTGCTACCGTCGACTCCTCGTTATGGAGGTTGGGAAAAGAAGCTCGAGTAGGTGTTTGTGCGTCATGTTCAGTAGGAACTGCCAACATGGGTTTTGAGTGCGTACTGGAATTAGAGTCATCTATTTGTGCAGCTGGAGTGCTTGCTTGTGCTGTGGAGTTCGTTTGCGTTGACGATGCCGTTCCGCTTCTTGTCCTTGTCTTGTTGGACTGCCGAGAAGGTAGTCGGGTGCTCCTGGTTGTGCGCTGACGTGCACTTGCTGTTTCTGAATGTGATTCTTCGCCACTTTCTTGACCAGCAGAACGTGATCTCCATTTAGGTCCACGGCGCTCGTTAGCGAGTGCTGTTTCGAGCTGTGAATATGCAATTAAGCATTATTGCAACAAGAAATGATGTCAACATTAAAAACCTTTTGCTGAATTTCGAAGACCTTTTGAGCAATTCTGTCACTTTTTTCGCTAATACCTTCGTCGACAGCATTCATGCCATCTTGAGGCATATCAACATCTGAAGCAGAGAACCTTTTTTTCTTCGTGAAAGAGACGGTGTTATCCTCCTCCACATCCTCCTGGATGGTGCCAGTCTCCCTTTCCAGTTTGTCTGATGGTTGCTCGCCTTCCTCATCATACTCTTCCGCTAATGTCGATTCAGTACCGAATGAGCGCAGATGCTTATTTTTCCCCGCATCACTAGCTCGCCTAGAACGAGTTCCAGATGTGTTGGACAAGCGGCTGTGAGACCGTGAGCTGGGATAGTCTGAGTCATCAATGTCGACTGCCATCGAAGCTAATGCCCTCTCAATTTGGGCTTCTACCTCTGCAACCATCTCGGCTCGTTCTTGTTCCATTTTCTCCATGGTATCCTTCATCCTTTCTAGCTCTAGCATTGCCTCTTGGTGAGCTAACTCTGTGTCCTTCAGCTCTGATGGATGTGAATGTATATCAGCTATAATATCGTGGAAGCTAAATATTCTTACGATTCTGCAATCTGGATTTCTCTGCAGAAGTCAATGTCACAAGACCGGAAAGACGCTTAGTCTCTTTCTGTTCTTTGTTTATCTTTGTCCTAAGCTGATTGGCTTCTGCACTGAGTTTTTCGGCATACTGCTCGAATGTAACGAATTTGTCTCTCCACAAGTCTGATTCCGTCATTAAGAAATTAAGCCTGCGAGAGAGGCGACCAATCTTTGTTTCGAGGTCATCGCGAGCATCTACGAAAGCAGTAGCACGTTTACGAATAGAATGCTGGATGAGCTGTTCGGCAGCCGTGAGCTGAGGTGGGCGCTTCACAGACCCAAACATGCTGATGCGCTTCAAGAACGAAGGCTTCTTAAACTAGAATATTAAATTATAAATAAACGTTGTCGTATCATTATGATTTACGCAAACCTTGTCTTGGAGTACAGTATCAAATGCTTGAATAATATTGGTTGAACGCCACCACTCGGGAGGCTTTATCTGATCAGCAACAGCAGCAGAGGAAGCACCACGCTTTGCTTGAATCTTGCAAACTGGCCTAAATCGCCCTGCAGGAAATGCTTCCTTAAATTCGCTGCAAAATCATAAAAATGTAAGGCAGTGTCGCAATAACGAGAAATACTCGAACCTCGGAACTGAGTGGTCAGGATGATAATGGACGTCAAATGCGGTCAGAAGCCGCTGTCGACACTTCTCTTGTTGCTGCTTTGTTGATATAACACCAGAAGGCGGTGACGGACAATTCCTGGAAAATAGTTAAATACCTGTGCATGTTAAACAATGTATGACATACAAGTAATTGATATCCCTAGGAAAGTAATAGTCAATATAAAGCTGAGATTTAACATCAGCTGCACTCACAGATCACATATACAGACCTCGGGGGAAGGTCTGACACTGTATCTTGCTTCAGTTGCAAGCCCCATAATCCATGGTCCGGGGTCCTCAATGTAGATCTTTGCATCTCGAGAATGTACTGCAGGAAGAGCAATCCCATTCCATCCTCGGAGTTCAACAAGATATTTTATGGTGGAGACAGCAATCTATGGAAGGTTTAGTTATGAATAAGTATACCTTTTCCGAGACTATTGAGAACATACGCCTAACATAGCAGGATAACGCGAGAAAAATAAGATGCGACCGGTAGGAGCCAATGCAATCTACACTCAAGCCAAATAAACCATGGTTGACTTATAGAGTAGAATAGGATATATACCTCGCAGATGGTCAAGATGTTATCGATGTTTAGACACTTGAATAATGGCCACATGGTAAAATTGATGTCGACCAAGCCCCGTCCAAAATCAAGTCCACCTGGGAAGCGTGCTATCACCTCCAGACTAGATTCACCGCCGTCACTTTTAGGACTGGCATCCAACTTGATAATTTCACCTCCACGGGGGGCAGGGTGGGCAAGAATCTTTGAGATTTGTAAGGTATGGGACTGGACGTCTTTGGAAAATCTAGCCCATGATAGCGTAAGGTAATCACGCATTAGATCATAGACAGGATGGCGTGATACGAGCGCTGCACAAATATAATGTCAGTCTCACAGCTACAAGCACAAAAAAGAGGCCATACTCAGCGCATAGGGTAGCCAAAAGACGGTATCACCAGGGAGAAACAATGTACTTTCCCCAGGACCATGGCCGACGGTGCTTGCAATATCAAAGTCGCTCTCGCTCATGGCACCTTCGGCCTCAGTCTCTGCACCATCAGTCTCTGCATCTGCCCACGGGCCACGGGTGCTTTTCTTGGCAGTGCGCCTTGCCTGCACAGTAGGATCTTGGATGTCGCTGGCAGAGCCTGCAGTATCTGCTCGCAGCGTTTTCAATCGGGATGCCACCATAGATTGAGCGGACTCTTTCCGTGATCGGCCCGCTTCTAAGGTACGACGGATGGCACTGCTACGCTCTGCATCCGCATGCGACCAGACGGTAAGGCAAACACCATGGTAGGTTACAGTACTAGGTTGTATATCTGCGGCGTTGTTTGGTACTGCAGAAGATGGGCCATTAGCGCCGTGACCGAGAAGGCTGGGAGGACCGAGATAAGCCGACGAAGGACGCGCGAAGGGATCATCCGTATAGGGGTAAGCGAAAGTCGCGGCTGATGTACGATGTTCTGAGGAGCTAAGCACAGAAGCGCGAAGTAGATCACCAGACGACGTGGGAGCCAATGGTGTACTTGGTGCAGGAAGAGTGAATGTGAATGTGTGCGTGGTAGATGCAGGCTGAAGCGTGGATGCAATAACCTCAACTTCGCGAGTAAACGAAAGCTAAGTAGTTTAATAGATATGCAAAGCATGAATATAATATAAGCTGTGCTCACCTTGAGTGCCTTGGAAAGCATCTTGCCTACTTCTTGCTTACTAAGCGCGCCTGCACCCTTCATCACCTCTTCTGTTTTACCGCGCCGTTTCTTCTTTCCGCCGCCTGCACCTGGGCTAACGGTGCTTCCAAGAACCTCCGGCCTCCACCAGCGACTCACGGCGCCTTCGCTGTGATGAAGACCCATGACCGAATCGGGATCTGCAAGAGTCCAGGTATGGGGGGACTTTGGAAGACCCGAGACGACATAAAGAGAAGTTAGGGGGAGAGAGGGGGTGAAAGAAGCAGTAGGAAGTTCACGAGCAGAACGAGTAGAGATGATGGAATTGCGGGCGGATGCTGGAATTGGTTCCATGCTTCTGCGGTGTTTGATACCAAGAATGCGAGAAGCCTTGTCGGTGCGTTGGTGCAAAGGAGCGTCGGGAATAGAAGGAGGAGGAGCGGTAACAGTGATGTAGTCTAGTTCATCAGCGAGGGCTGGGTCAAGCGTGGAGGGAGGAGGAGGGAGGGAGTCTGTCAGAGATTGTCTCTGAAGCGAGAAGATCGGCGTTCCTTTTGAGGGTTGGCGGCCGTTATCCTTTTTGGGATCAAACCGGGGCGTGCCAGTGGGTGCTAAAGAAGCTGACAGCTTGGAGGTCTGCGCGGTCGACGACTTGGTGTCAAACTTGCTGGTAAGCTTTGGCTTCGTCTCGAACAGAGACTGGTCTGAGAAACGAGAAGTAAGAGCTGTGGATGACGAGACCAAGCTGGGAGAGTTGGCGGGCGCCGTGTTGGGAGAAAGACGCGCCATGGGAAAGCTGGCGGTGAAATTAGATGATAGCGAACTCGAAGAGAATGTGTTGTATAGGTTAAACGCAATTAAGGAGAATTAAAGAGAGTATACGTCAAGCCTGAGTGAACTGGCGCAGACGTTTGTTGAAGAGAAAAGGCGAGAAGGAGGACGAGAGACAAATTTTGGGTTGGGCCGGATACCTGGGAGAATTCAGCAGGTTCGCGTAGATGTGGTGTCAGGCCTTCAGGGCTCTCCGCACAGAAATCATAGATTCGGAGATGGAACTCGACTGGCTGTTTGCCCCGGAGACCCGTCGCTTAACTGGGATCATAACGTAGCATAACGTATGCGCTCCCACGCATCCCATCACCCGCGCTCCAAGTCTCTCTTTCAGACAAGCTTTCATACTTCTTTTCAGAGAGCCTCATGTTGGAAGACATGCGTGACGCGTCGAACGACTCTAGGCGGGACATAAATTATACATCCGAGGCAAAATTGGAAACAACGCGATCACGTGCTCAACGTTCTGGGTTGACATCGTAGATCTTCTAGAGAACTTACAGATCCATTTTGATCCACTTGTCGCTCTCGCCAGGTTCGCTCCATGGCACTCCATATGCTCCCGTCATCCTAAAACGTTTGCACAGTACACAGTTGGCTGCTAGTTGACTTTGAATATCGATACAGCTTTTCGCAATAAAAAAACCTTCATGGTACAAAACACACATCATCTCAAGGTTATATTGTTGCTATGGCAGCGCTGAATTGGTATTGCATATACAGATCGACGCTTACTATATTAAGAACACCTGTACTATCACGTAGTGGGTTTATGATTCACACTCTAGATTAAGCAACTGAAAATGGTCCTTGTCCTAGCAGATAGCTCCCCGTATCATATATGCCATATTTTTCTCATTCCTGCCAGACTCGGCAAGCCAGAAAAGGTCAATGTCCTAGGTAGTATTACAGTAGGTTGCAAAGCCGTCTGCGCAACGGAATTGTAAAATTATGTTTGCACACGACCCGCTGATCATGAACTTTGCTAGCCCAGGGTCAATGCGTGACATTCAGACAGGTTGTTACGAGAGCACATAATTACAAAACAAACTTAACAATATCGTTGGTTAGTCTCAGACGCTTTGCAAACGGAATGTAAGTATATATATAAGTCCAATTATCCATATAATTAACCAGCGAACAACTTCCTCAACCATTTCCACCGACGCAAACTTTTGGAGTCAGCATTCGCCCCGTTATCTCTCTCTATTAGCACATCCTCCCTTGACTCCTCAAGATCTCCCCTCGAAATTCCGTCCACTTCATCCCCTAGGAGCCCCGTCTGCCTAATCAGATCACCTTCACTCACAGTTCTTCTTCGCTCCCTTTCTTTTCTCCTTTCCAGTTGCCCCACTTCAGCCACTACATCCGCAAACCCTGAACCTAACCCACTGGCCCTTCTTCTCCTCTCCACAGGTACAATCGTAAAGCCTGGACTGAGGGGTGAAAGCCCAATCTGGAAACCTGTACTAAGGGTGGCGACGGTAGAAAGGGGCGGAGAGAGGGGGTTGCTATATCCATACGAATTCGTATGGGAGGTCGCACGCGACTGTGACTGGTGACTAGAGGTCGAGGGATGTCGAGGGTCAAGCGTTATCCTGCGCCTGGTCGAGGGGCGAGATACAAATGGAGGAGAGAGAGTATGACCTTGGAAAACTGTATCTGGACGGTCATTTGAATGAGATGACGCTGAAGCGTGCGAAAGCCAGGAACGCCTTGCATCTTGCTCTTCCGGAGAGATCGACAGTCTAGGAAGGTTGGATTCGGATACTGTACCACGCTCCATTGGTACCGGTCCTGGTTGTCCTCTAATAGCTGATGTATCCCCAGAATCTGACACTGCCGTGTCTGTCATTCCCGCATGTCCTTCCAAATCATTTGTTTCGGGAGGTAAATCCTCACTCCAAGTTCCTACGTCGACGCCCCCTCCGCCTGACTGGATACTTACAACCCACACGCCACCCAATAATATGACCATCCCTAAAGCAACCAGGCCCAAATGAAGTGCAGAAATGAGAGAAAACTGATTGAAGTAGACCAGCCCATTCACAATAGAAGACACGTTGTAAAAGCAAAACGCAGCTACAGAATGCGATTAGATGTGCCGCTTAGAGAAATCAACTCGCTCACAAGGGCAAACCATCGTAGGATCAGCCAAAATAAGTGCTTTGTGGAGGTACCATAGTTGCAGTAAGGCGAATATAATAAGCCCAATTACTAGCATCCACGACTGCCATCGCCAGAATTGATTTTGGCCTCCAAGTGTTAATAGCAACAACTCTACGCCACTCTTGGCAAAGAGAAGGCACATCCCAGAAATGATCCCAGAGAAGGAAGCATACGACATAGCAAGAAGTAGGCGCGTTCGGTTGACAGACTGCAGCTCCGATCCATTCAAACCATCATCAAATGCCGAAGAGGAGGGCGAAGAAGAATTTGCTTTTCGATCAAGGAGATGCGTTCGTTCGGTGGGAATAGGTTCGGCGACAGTGTCCGTGATTCCTGTTGTAAGCGTCGATGGGTTACTGGGCATGGTGAGGATGATGGATGGAGGGTCAAGCTCCGGAGAGGCTTGAGGTGCGGCTTTAGCTACCTTACGAGCAAGAGAGAATTCTACAATGTGCGTCTGAGACTCAAAGTGAGCATTCCTCAATCACGATAAACCTGAGAATCAACACTCACAGCTACGAGGCAGACGACAACGATAAAACCAAGACAGGAGAAGTACACTACAAAGGCAGGCCTGTTAAAAAGCTGTAAAAGGTCGTCAAGCGAGCGTGTTTGCTCTGGAACAATTCCGAAAATGGCGATGAGAATAGCGCCGCCAGCTATAAGGATCGTGCCTAATATCATCCATGGCGAGAAGACGTCCCCAAGGATAAAGCGTGCAAAGAAAGCGTTCCAGAGAAGAGATACGGCACCCAAAGGTGCAAGAATAACCACTGGGAGAGAAGCAATCTGAACCAGAGACCCAAGAACGTTTGAGGATATGAAGATGGCGAAACCAAGCAACCACAACCTACGCAGCGAATAAACAGGGACGTGAAAAAAAGATTAATACAGGAAACATACGGTCGACGATGTTCAACTGTTTGCTTGTCTTGTGGAAGATTCTGGTTCAGAACATGGCTCTTTCGTTGAATGGTTAAACCCAGTGACTGAACGAAGGAAGCGAGAAGGCCTATGACGATACCAAGGGGAATGGAGAGGTGTGCAGCGGTTGTAACCATGGTGGAAGATGAAGAGGGCTAGAAAGTCACTGGGTTGAGTCGAGTCTCATGAGTTTGTCTGTCCGTTCATACGTTGAGCACAACGTACGATGGCGAGCAGGGGAAATGCTACAGCCTCGGCCCGTGCGGCGTGCTATCACATAGTCACGTGTAGCTAGCTATACCTGGATATGACAATGAAGTGTGACATATGAATTTGACATGTGGCGTCATGAGTTACTTCTAGAGTACGAGAAGTTTCTGCAGCGATCTCGAACTTGCCGGAATTGAGTCCACTGAACTAGATCTATCACGAATGGGCCATCGTTGGAGTATATATTCTTCAAACCCAGCGACCACTCCTCTGTAATACACACTTCATTATGGCTTCAAATTTTGATTTTACCGACAAAACACAAGAATCAATTGCGCAGGCAATACAGCTTGCGAAGGATTATGCTAATGCTCAAGGTATGCACCACCATATTCGGTCTCATATTCTACAAGCTTCTGACTCTGCAACGTACCCTTAGTTCATCCAGCACATATTGCCTTTGTGCTTCTCAACGAAGGCGGCGGCGGCGAGCAGTCCATGCCTGGCGCCGGCCCTTCCAGCGGCGGAGGTCAACCTTTGTTGGCTTCTGTGATTTCGAGAGCTGGTGGCGATCCGGTAAGGACGTTTAGTTATGTTGCACATTTCATTGCGATGCTCATATATATTATTCTGTAATAGATTGCAGTCAAGCGGGGCATTCAGAAGCTCATCGTCCGACTTCCTGCTCAAAGCCCGCCGCCTGAGGAGACAACATTCAGTGGTCCCGCCCTCAAGGTTCTGCGGGAGGCACAGAGCATACAGAAGAATATGCACGACTCTTATATTGCTCAAGACCATATCATTCTTGCCCTTATAAAAGATCCATCAATATCGGGCGTCTTGAAGGAGAATAATCTCACAGAAGCGACTTTGAAGACGGCTGTTGAGCAGATAAGAGGTAACCGGAGAGTGGAGTCGAAGGCCGCTGAACAGGGATTCGATGCTTTGCAAAAATACGCGGTCGACTTGACTGCATTGGCGGAAGAGGGCAAGATCGATCCCGTCATTGGCCGAGACAACGAGATTCGGCGCGCAGTTCGAATCTTGTGCAGAAGGTATGTGCGCCGCATAAACATATAATATTAAATATTTGACTATTCGTATCATAGGACGAAGAATAATCCAGTGCTCATCGGTGAACCAGGTGTCGGCAAAACAGCCATTGCGGAAGGGCTAGCTCAGCGTATTGTTAAGCGCGATGTTCCCGCCAGCCTGATAGCGCGTCTCTACTCTCTCGACATGGGTGCTCTGATGGCTGGTGCGAAATACAAGGGGGAATACGAGGAGCGCATAAAGTCAGTCTTGAATGAGGTCGAGAAGGCTGCAGACGAGGGTGGCCCGGGTGTCATTCTTTTCATCGACGAGTTACATCTTATCATGGCTGGTCGAGGCGCCGAGGGTGGTGGAATGGATGCCGGTAATCTTTTCAAGCCTCTTCTTGCCCGCGGCAAGCTACGTTGTATCGGCGCGACGACACTCTCGGAGTACAGGAAATATATCGAGACAGATCCTGCCTTAGAGAGACGATTCGCTCAGGTCATCGTCAATGAACCTTCCGTTGCGGAGACCATCAGCATCCTTCGCGGCATTCGTGAGAAATACGAAGTCCATCATGGAGTTAGGATCATGGATGGCGCTTTGATTCAGGCCGCGAGTCTCGCACATCGGTATTTGACATCGAGAAGGCTTCCCGACTCTGCCATTGACTTGGTTGACGAGGCTTGTGCAAGGTTGGCTTTCCGTTTCAAAATAATTCAATTTTATGCTCACATTGTCTCGTTTAGCGTTCGTGTCACGCGGGAAACTGAACCTGAAGCTATCGACAAATTGCAGAGGCGTAAACTGGAGCTCGAAGTTGAGATACACGCATTGGAGAGGGAAAAGGACCCAGCCAGCAAGGAACGGTTGCAGAACGCGCGCAAGGCTATTTCCGAAGTGGATGAGCAGCTTCAGCCACTCAAAGCTGCATATGAGAACGAGAAGAAGAGTGGCGAAGAAATCAGCAATGTTAGGAAGAAAATGGACGAGCTCAAGGCGAAGGTGGAGGATGCAGAGCGTAGGTGAGCAATTCAATTTAATTTTATGGTAAACAAACCATTTATCTTTATGCTTAGATATGATCTCGCAACCGCGTCAGACCTACGTTACTATGCTATGCCTGACCTTCAACAAAAGTTGGAACAACTTCTGGCGAAGAAGGCAGCAGAGGACGCGGCCAAAGGCGGAGGAACTGACACCGTTGGCCCCGAGCAAATTGCTGACATCGTGGCGAAATGGACCAATATACCCGTAACACGACTGGTTACAACAGAGCGCGAGAAGTTATTGAGGCTGGAGAAAGTAATGGCAGAACATGTTGTTGGGCAAAGCGATGCAGTTAAATCGGTCGCCAATGCTATTCGCTTGTCTCGAAGTGGACTTTCGAACCCCAACCGCCCTGTTGCCAGCTTCTTAATGGCAGGGCCGTCTGGAACTGGTAAGACTCTTTTGGCAAAAACTGTAAGTTTTTATGTTTCTTAGTTGTTTCTTTTCAAGTGCTGATTGCGATTTCTTTAGCTTGCAACTGTTTTATTTGATTCCCCGGATACCATGATTCGCGTTGATGCTTCCGAGTACTCTGAAAAGCACTCGATATCGCGATTAATTGGATCCCCGCCTGGGTATGTTGGCTATGATCAAGGAGGACAGTTGACAGAATACATCCGGCGTAAACCTTACTCCATCATCTTGATCGATGAGATTGAGAAAGCGTGTAGAGAATTTGTCACGCTGTTCCTGCAGGTCCTGGACGATGGCCGTTTGACTGATGGGCAAGGGCGTGTTGTGGACATGCGAAATACTGTCATTATTATGACTTCGAATCTGGGTGCCGCCTACCTCAACGACATTGGCGACGGACCTGTGAAGCCCGAAACACGAGCCTTGGTGATGGGCGCAATTCAGGCTCACTTCCCTCCTGAATTTGTGAACCGTATCGATGATATTGTCATTTTCGTAAGTTGCACTGTTATTACTACGATTTCCAGCTATCTAATATGTTGTTTCTTAGCGATCTTTATCCCGCAAGGACATTCTTAAGATTGTCGACATCCGATTGAAAGAAGTCGAGGAACGGTTGGCGGACCGTAAAATCATCCTCGACTTGGACGCAGCGGCGAAAAACTACCTTATGTCGATCGGATATTCGCCTGTTTATGGTGCGCGGCCACTCAACCGTGCTATTCAGAGCGAATTGCTAAACCCATTGTCCGTCATGTTGCTCTCCAGCCGTATCCTTGATGGAGAGACAGTGCGTGTGCGGTTCGATGGACCGCATAATCGTCTCAATGTTATTCCAAATCACGAAGGTTCTGCTGGGGAGGAGTGGATGGATGTGGACGAGGACGACGATGACATCGAGATCGAGGAAATGGACTAAGGATTGTAATAACGTCATACACTGTAGTAGCATAATCATTATTCAATTGTACATTAGCTTAAAATGCATCCACTCTTAAATCACTGCTATCTCAGTTATTTTTAGTCTGCCTACAAGTTACATTAGTATTGATATAGTACTCAAGCCATAATAATTAGATGCACTTGCCGTTTTCCATCGCAATTTCCACTCCACAGGCACGCGCGTGGTTTTTGTAATGAGATTCCACCATTTTTTTTACAGCCGTTTGAACAAAGGGACTATTCGCAGAATTATACTTCTTGCTTCTTAGCAGCGTAGCCATGTCATGTGGCAAGCATTCTAGATTTTCATCTGTCAAGTTGAGAAGATCAATTTCATAATTGCACTGCGTAGGCTCGCATTTCCACGTCAAATTTCCCGTAAACAGTGTCCGCGGTACATGTCTCACAAACCAAGGTAAGCGCTGTAGGAGATGACGGTCAATCTCATCATCCGATTCTGACTCTCCAGGTGTTGAGTCTTCACTAAATTCGGAATCGTAAATGAATTTCGCAGCCAGAGGAGGAACCTGTTCTTCAGCAGCTGGTGATTCGCGTGGCTAACGAAAAAATTAGACGCATAACCAGCTATAAGATAAAATTAGCACTTGCCTTTGGGTTTTTCTTAGATGGCTGTCTAACACTCTTTAATTTTCTTATCCAGTAATTTCGGTCCTCTCCAAACCTTGTCAATCCGAATATATCTTTATCAATCTCACTGTCCATGTCATCCGTATCACAGCTACCCCAGGATAAATTATGACTTCTGGCATTTTTTCTTTCTTGCCTGACTTGTCGACAGAAGTCGGTCCACTTTCTGACGTCGAACAACTGATTTCTGGATGAACTCGAAGAGATCTGCTGCGCAAGTAGCCATTCGGCATGTTCTGCAAACAGACCCTTGATCTCATTTCGAGAGATATGTCGATGATGGAGGGGCAAGCCAAGCTCACTTAATCGGATGCAATTTTGGAACCCCCGTCGGCACAGGAAATTTTGAGACAAGTATTTATCAATGAGCCAATCAATAGTCCGATGCTCGAGTATTTTGTTCTTGTCCACATCCATGATATCATGTATGAGAGCATAAAGCCGCCAGCGTGCCAGGTACTTGCTACTCATTGCGAATGTTGCTGCGTTGAGGGATTTAATAATATACGTCCTGAACCTATATGATATCAGGTCAACAAGGTATCTCTTAATAACTTTACCACATACCTATCGGGTTGTTCTTTTGAATCAGATCTGACCGGAGATTCAATTCGAAGAGCTTTAAACTGGCCTACTGCTTTTAAGTCTTAAATAAAAACTGAGCGGATATGTTAGTATAGCAAAAGAGGATATGTACCAATCAAATATGTAGCTGGCAGAGCCTTCTTGCATTCAAGGATGACTTTCATCGTGGATCCCTCGTTTCTGATCGATCCATATAGAGCTCCAAGTGTTAACCCACTTTCAACGTTGTTCAATTCTGAATCCCTCTCTCTTAAATCCATCTGAAGCCATCTTCTCCCTTGTTCCGAGAGCCAGTTAGGCTGTTTAATTATTAGAACTCCATAGAAATGGACGTCTTTCGTGGCGACGCTGCCCTCATGAGCCCTGGTGAGTACCTCTATCTCATCCAAGCTGCAAAAATATAAACTGAGAATTAAACATAGCAGCATGAACTCAGGAAATAACAGTCACCCCGTTGGCTTATTGCTAGGCTTGACATGGAAGGAGACGGAAGCTAAGCTTGGCTGATCTGTGCCTTTGGTGCCAAAGGTAGCGTCAAGAATGAGGTAGTCAGGGTATGGGCCAAAAGGCTCTTGCAACAGTTTTCGAAGATTTAAACCCGGCGGGGGCATCCTTAGAAATGTACTGGATATAATGTAGCTTCCTAATGGTTATAATGGCTCAAAAGTAGACCGAGAAGTGCGTAGATTCAACAAGCAGAGTGGTAAGAGTCGGAGATGAGTACTAGTGGCAACAACCACTTTCCTGATATGGGCACTGGGTATACCAAGGACCAACTCGGACGCGGTCAGGCCTGCACTTTAAGTACGGTCACCATGCTCAGTCGTCGCTTTCTCCCTACACTATCTCGCTCCCTCCGTACTGCGTCAAGAGCGGCATCCTCGTCAACTAAGCCTGATTCAATAGCCGTTCCTGAAAAGAGCGACGCAAAGCCTCCCGCTACGCAACAAGCACCAAACTACCCCACGACATGGTCAACTAACCAGGAGCCACGACCCACTCCTGCTTCCAGTCCGCGGTTTGAACAAACAGCGATGGAACTACAGCCTCAGCCGTTGAGTGCGATGGAACTTATTGCGCAGGAGCCTATCCGCCTGGTTCAGGGAAGGAAAGCGACTTGCGACGGAGGTTTGTTTCTCGGCTTCGCGCCTTTTCCATCCATTCTCTAACTGTATGCGCCTAGGAGGAGGACCATTGGGCCACCCAAAGATATACATCAACTTGGTGAGTGACATTGATAATTATCCAGGATACCATTGCCTCTAATGCCCGACCCACCCAGGACCAGCCGGGTCCTCGTGCATGCGGGTATGTGGCATTTTCAACATCTCATACAAAGCTAAACTCAAACGCCGATTTTCTTCTAGATATTGGTGAATACTGTCCGTTCTTTTTCTGCAAGTTTCCTTACTCATGCGCGTTTGAGCAGCGGCATTCGTTTCGAACAAGCTCCGCATCACCACCATTAGTAGTCCATTAGTACAGCTAATGGAATGAAAAGGCTTGACTATTTGTATACTTTTCTTGCATTAGATCAGAACTTTAGAGGTTTGAATATTTTATTTCCTCTTGCCCCCACCTCCGTATTAGCCGGTGAGGATAAAAATACATATTGTCTGTCTACTACTGTACCTAGCTTCCGGCTGTGAATAGTGCAAATAGTAAGTACGGTATAACAAAGGGAGAAAAATTACTAGAAAGTGCCAGAACAGGAGAGACGTAGCAGAGCCAATGGTTCATTATATGTGTATGCCGTGGGATACAACCTCCTGGATACCATGTCAAATGCGTGATGCGGTGGCGAGTATGCGGGGGGTACAAAACAAAGGAGCGTGCTGTTGTGACCTAAATAATAAGACGACGACGAGACAAGGTTTGTTGAACGAGTGGCGGGCGCATTCGCTTGGTGAAAGATCAACTATCATCCACCGATGCAACAAATGACATGGGCGATAATGGCAAGGGAAGTTCGCCTCCTGCGACAGCTTCAAACTGGGAAAAGGGCGGAAGGGCATTAGGGGACGAGAGGCGGTTCCCAGTTGAAGGTTGCGGTAATGAGGGCTGAACGAAGTCACCAGAATCATCAGGCACCAAACCATCCGTACTGTCCCACTTGTAACTCACCACTTTGAACATGGGATTGATGGCAGACTTTGCGGATTTGGGCGTGTGTCCGGACCTCGGAGGCTGTCCGTACAGACTTGGCGAATGGCCGTACGGGCCTGGAGAATGTCCGCCCACTTGGGCATGCAAATCTAGCGGGCTATGTCGACCATTCGGGCTTACTTGGTGCTGAGGTATGGCTAGAAAGGGAAGCTTTTGTTCCTGCTGCACTGGGACCCACGCTGATGAAGGAGACAACGAGGGTGAGCCGTTAGGGGAGAGAGAGAGCAAATTCATAGGTGGAGGTGATAAACTACCAGGCAAGTGACTGCTCATGGACGCTTGCGTGCGGAAGTCATGCGCGAGTTGTCCTTCAAGAGAGAAAGAATTTGACGAGCGTGCGGAGGGGGAGTAATCTTCGAAAGAGGTCTGCAACGAGGACATCGACGTCATCCTACTGATACCAAACAGACTGGGCCGGTTTCGAATGCGAGCTGGTCCAGGATCGCTGTCCACAGTCGCAAAAGATATCGATGACATACGACCAATGCTATGAACGTCAGAAGATGACATGGAGTGATCATCGTCAAATTCGCGCCGCCTCATTTTAGTAAACCGTTCATTCCCAGGTCGCCAATCACGGTCACTCCCATTGGCAGTCTCACCGAATCTGCCCGCCGCGGCATTGACGGTGGGAGAAGCTCCGCCACCGCTTCCGGGATTATTCTGTCGAATTGGCCCAGACGCAGCTCGCTTGCTCTTCTCCAAAAAGTCCAATCTTTGCTCATTACCGCCCAGCCAGTGAATGTCATCGACAGTTTGTTTCGTCATCTGGGAACGCTTCTCTGTGACCGCTCTGGCTTGCTCGCGGTTCATTTTCTCTTTGAGTTTGCGACGTTGCTTCTCAGCCTCGCGTTGTAGACGCTCAGCCTCTTTCTTGTTAAGCTTCTTGAGATCGCTAACACTGCGCGTAGGGTTCTCGCGGATGGGAGAAGGTTCCTGTAGGGAAGTATCCGTACTCGAAGACTGTGTGCGTTTTAGGGAAGGCGTGGAATTGGACGCGGCATTCTCGTCGACAGGAGGAAGACCTTGATGAAGCGATTTGTCCCCACCAAACATCCCGAACCCCCATTTGCTGTTTTTCTTGCCCAAAGAAAGAGAAGTCAGCTTGGTGAATTTGTTGGTCTGCTGGGGTATGGCAGCATGCCCATTCATGGAGTCATGCACCGTATCGGATGGAATGTGCGGTCGTTCCGGATACTCCTGTACCATAGGCGAACCATGGACATTTGGCACACCATTAAGATATTCTGGATGCTCGTTCTGGGGAGATATGTCCATGGGATCGTCTTCTTGGTGATTACGATTGGAGCCATTCCAAGCGACAGCAGCGGGTTGTTGTGCGAGCTGAGTATCTTGAGCCACCAGAGAAGAAGAATGGGATGTGGAATATTGGTATGGAGACCGATGGGTAGAGGATGCATCTTGGAATTGGTTCGGTTGCACGTGATTATGTGAGTGTGAAAGTGGTAGGGAACGGGGAGACACAGAGGATAATGTATGGTCAGAACGTCCGTTGGCTGACGTGGGGGGGATAACGGAAGTAGATATGCGAAGTCCATTGGGGATGGGGATATTGTTCCGTGGTGTCGTTTCACGAAGGTAGGTGTGTTCAACACATTGGCGACTAGTTAACCTTTTGTCGGGATCATACCTGAGAAGGTCACGAATGCAATGTATGAGCGATACTGGGACTGTGCGTTCGAACAATGAATATATATCCTTTGGCTCCACCTTGTAGGCGTCGGTTCAGCGTTAAAGCTCAGAAAAGTTTGGAGCGATTACCACGCACCTTTGGAAACTGAAATCCTACTGCCTTTGCGAGTTTGATGCCCGCCTGCCACGGTCCACCTCCAAAAGGATTGCCGTGAGGATCTTGTCCGTATGCATCACTAGGATCCCCTAATATCTCGCAAATGCGAGCAACCTGATCGACCTGATCGGAGCCCGGGAAAAGCGGTCGGAGGTTGACAAGTTCGGCCATAATGGTGCCCAAAGCCCACATATCGACCGGATTAGAGTAGGTGCGGCTGAGGAGAAGCACTTCCGGTGCACGGTACCAACGCGTGGCCACGTATTCCGTGTATGGCGGCTTGCTTTTTGTCTCGCGAGCCAGACCGAAATCGGCGAGCTTGATGATGGCGACCACATCCTTCTCCTTGGGTGCGTTGGGTGGCGCGATGGGGGAAACGGAAGTGTAGTCGAATAGGCCAGTGGTGGTGACAAGGACGTTTTCTGGTTTCATGTCGCGGTGAAAATAGCCCTGGGTGTGGATATGATCGAGACCGGAAACGATCTGGTGGAATATGGAAGAGACAAGCCCGCCTGCGAACGGACGTCCTTTGCGCGCTTTGATGAGATGGTAGAGGTTGCCCTCCATAGACTCGAAGACAAAATAGAGCTCCTTGGAGGCCGGGAGCAGAAAAAAATCGTACAATGGAATTATATTAGGATGAAAAGGTATGGCTCGCAGCGACTATGCCGGGGTGAGTTGCCATTGAAGGAGCAGAGACAAGGAGCACATACCTCGAGTTCGTTGAGTTTTTGACACTCGTCCCATCCACCCTCCCACTTCTTCTTCATCCTCTTCACTGCTACGAGACGCTTGCCGGCCCACTCTGGCCGTGCCCCCGCCCCGCATTGCATTGGGGACAGGGGTGTATTCGGGGGAAGGGTGCCATGCCAATCACAGAGCCAGACGGTGCCAAAGGATCCGTCTCCCAGGACCTTGAGGGGGGTGTACGAGCGCGTCGAGCCTGTTGGCAAAATGTGAGCATGAGCATCAATGTGGCAGAAAGGTGTCACGGACTGGAGTCTGAGGAGCCGACTTCGAGACGGTTGTCCTTGATGGACACGCTGGGTATGCCGACGACGGTAATGGGGTCCTTTGGGGCAGGAGCGGGTGCTGAGCGTTGACGAGGGAGCGGCGGGGGGTGGTTGTTTGTGTGAATGGGCTGGACGAGGTGGACATGATGGTGCTGGGGTATGGAGTGAGGTGGGAAGTTGTTTTGTTGTTGGTGTGCTGGGTAGTGCTGAGGGAGTGGATTGATGGTGGCATGGGATGAGGTAGCGTACATGATACGCCTAGCATTGCCCAAAGTCCAGCGGAGAGATGAAGCAGAGAATGAGGACTTCAAGGCCGCATAAGAACTACGGAGGGGAACGAGGATGGCGGCGAGAAGGAAGGAGGCGAGGCGATGAAGGAAGCGAAGGCGAAAAAGAAGGCGGCTCATGGCGGGCAAAGTCAGGCTAAGATGCATATGTATCTAAATCGGGAATCTCGCTGATATATTATTATATTTACTAACATTGTAACGGTTGATGTCGTGTTATACGACGTCGCCTGTGCTCAATACCTCCTTTACATTATTTTGCTGTGAATGGTCCACGCATGGGCCATCCCATGCATCCCAGTCCATCCTCTGTTCACAGTAGGGCTAGTCACGCCGTCACACCGCCTTCTTTACCCACATTGCACGTCAACCGTCTCGGCTCTCGCTCTTCGTCAATCACGGGTGCTCTACTTGTTTCACTCTAGTGGTCTACACTAGTCAAGCGCTAGTTATCCAACTCCTCTTTTATGTCTCCACGCGCTTCGTCCGCATTTAGCCCACATCAAACCCTGTGCTTCCATGTCCACCTGTTTGCTCTTCCCTTTCGCTTGTCATCGATGGACTGTCCAATGATCGCCCGATCCAAATCAGATGCCCCATATACACATCCGCACATACTCTACATTTTTCATATTATACATTCTAGTATGGCACTTCGTGGAACAGCTTCGACACGCTCTCCCCATAGTGACTGCGTCTAATCACCTCCCCAAGCACTTTCCCAATGTCAATCACCTCAATCTTACCGCACTTGCTCTGGTTTTCCTGCTGGGGCAGCGTGTTCGTCACGATTAATTTCTCCAGCGCGCTCTCCTCCACAGACTTGAGCGCGTTCCCGCTCAGGATCCCGTGCGTCACAAACGCGTATACTTTCGCAGCCCCTGCTTCAGAGAGATGTTGCGATGCCAAACACAATGTTCCGCACGTATCCGCCATATCGTCAACCAAGATCGCTATTTTGCCCTTCACATGCCCCACTAACACCATGCGAGACACTTCGTTGGCCTTTTTACGTTCTTTGTGGAATAGCGCAAAGTCAACGCCTAACCGGTCGGCAATAGATGTTGCCCTGCACCATTGAATAATAAGTATACCAAGTTTCTTGAAAACCACCCAGTCCACCCTTACCTTTTCGCTCCACCGGCGTCCGGAGACACGATCACCACATCCGGGATGTGAAAATGCGTTCGGATATATAGAATCGCTGACGGCTCTGCATACAGCTGCAGTTTATGGTTAACATTACCTCACCTCATACATGTAGCTCATTGCATAACTCACGCTGGTAATAAAAAATATCAGTTAAATTCATCGATTCCAGCGCAGGGGCAACTCACTTGTCAACGGGCACATCAAAAAATCCCTGAATTTGAGAAGCATGCAGATCCATTGTCTAAAAAACGCATTCCTATCACCATAATCTGGCATGGCAACAAAGTCCACTCACAATGATATGGTCACATCCAGACTTTTGTATCATATTAGCTACTAGTTTGGCTGTTATGGGTGCTCGACTTTTGTCCTTCTTGTCCTGCCGAGCATATGGGAATAACGGAATGACCGCCGTGATTCGTTTAGCACTAGCAATCTTGCAAGCATGTATCATGATACAGAGCTCCATGAGCGAGGTGTTGACCGCCCCACAGCCAGTATTGATGATATAGACATCATCTTCTCGGACAGATTCCATTATCCGCACTTGCGTCTCCCCGATTCCGCTGCGCGTTACTTCTGCATTGGATAGCGGAAGCCCAATCCTGAAGGAATTCAATGAACAGGATGTTTACAGATTGCAGGTGAGGAGTTCACCGTCGAGCGATGATCTCCGCGAGCTCAGGATGGCTCGTACCTGCCAAACAGTTGGAGTAATTTTGAAATAAGATGAAATTCGCTTATCAAGGACCAGAGTACGCACCAGAGAAAATTTTAATGCCTGAGCCGTTCAACATCTCAGAAGGAAAAGGATGGTTAGGAAGCAGAGTGCATGTAAAAGGAAAAAGTACAAGTTCCCACTATGAAGTGTCACGATGCGATGTCTGTGACCCACCTCAATCACCTTCAGACTTGTTTCAAATCCAGTGCCGGCGACATCGCGTTTTGTTCAAGTATAAGTATATCGTCATACAGCTATAGCTATATTCATTGACCTTGATTACGTTTTCGCCTCAAATCCCTGATTTACAGCTTCTTGCCTGTCAAGAACTTTTCTTAGTTCTACATCCAATTACACCCGTATCTTTCGGAACCGATACATCTGCAGCCAAATCAGCTCCATCTTAGGCCTAGACCTGTCATCGCAATCTCATATGCTGGAAAACATATCAAAGATACCCACCTACTGATTTCTTGGTTTCATGATTCTTATCCTGTCTCGCTGTCTATCAAGACGCCTACCGGCACCCGCCAAACGATTCGACAACTACAAGTTGGGATTCTATGAAATTATTCTATGAATTATTTGGTCACAGGACTGCCTGCCAAGTATGCCAGCATAAAAGCGCAGCCCGAGAAGCAGCTTGAGATAAGTATCTCGTGGGTAAAAGGCAATTGCAGCATATGTACAAACTCCCAGACTGTCATGTTGTCAAAATAACCCTGTATAATACACCCTGCAATGGTTCGACAGGGTCTCAACGTGCGACTCGGATTTTTTGCTATTCGCAGGTGTGCGCGTCTAGGTATCCATTTCTCAGCAGACACACACTAATGGATAGACGCTCGGGAGAAGCTACAATAGTACAGGATACAATTTACTAGGGATTGTATGATTGTAATACGAAAAGTAGACAGGGTGCAATACAGTACAGCTGCGAATAATGCCAAATTCCAATACGATAACCAAAGGAAGCGACTATAGTACTAGTGAACACTAGTTATATTAGCATTCACAACAAGAGACAAGGCCAAAAGAATGTGAGATGATAGCAGAAACTTGCGGACAGATCGCGTAGGCTTGCCTATGCTCGAGGGTTCATAGTCGATACTGTTGCGACATTAGAAGGCGTCTGCCCAGGATTGGAACCATTTAAAATGGAGAGAAGCGTGCTTGCAGCCCCATTTCGTAGCTCCTGTGGCGTATTCGTAACAGGAGCGCGAGATAGGAAGGGACTAGTCATCGGTTGGGGATAAGTACGAGGAGGGGGAGGGTGAACGGGAACTGGATGCTGGAATGTAGGAGGGTGTCCTTGGAAGTAGGGAGGTTGAGGTCCACGTTGGAACATCGGATTGGAGCCAATGTTCATATGGCCAAGGCCAACGTTCGGCCCGATATTCATAGGATTGGGACCAACATTTGGCATTATATTGTATGGTGGATGATGAGGCGAATATCCTTGTGCATGTCCCATCATAGGTGAGTGCGGCAAATATGTCTGCGATGGTATCGTGCCCGGTGGGGCTCCGCCTCCGTTTATCAAAGCCAGAAGTTGGCTCTGATTCATGCTCATACTCCCAGGGGGACCATGAGCAGGGTTGCGGTGAAACGCTTGGCTAGTCCTGGCTCGAACCAGGAAAGGATCGTCGGCAGTGAATCCTGGGTTGAACACAGGACCAGGCGAATAAACCATTCTTAGATTGCCTGGTGGCGGAGAAGCCATGTTCTGAGGTGGCACAGAAGCAGAAGGAATCGGATAACTGTTGTTAAATGTCGTAGTTGTAGGATCTGTAGCTCTGGAAACAAGCCGCGGAGTCATCCTAGCCGACTCGTCGGCAACAGACTCAAGCAGGGCTAACTGCTTGAGCCTCTTCGCATATGTTGGGTTCTCGCTTGGTTTCGAGATGTAAGGTGATATATCCACTGAACTTGAAATTCGACGAGGGACCTTGCCAGCCGGAGAAATCGTCGCAAGGGCTGGAGATGCCAGAATGGTTGCTGTTGAAGATTTAGGGGATAAATTAGAGTTAACAACCACGCTAGCGTTATTTCTTGACGGAAATGAAGAAGTCACAGGCTCTGCTGTAGCGGAAAGGGGCTGCTGAATTCCGGAAGTAGCAGAAGAATGCTCGGGAACAGGTAATGTAGGGCCCGACGACCTATTAGAGAGACGAGACGGGGCATGCGAAGACCAATCTTGCTCGGCGACAGAATTCTCTTGAGGTTGATCGGGTCCTACTGAGCTGGATGTAACAGATGCATCTGCTGCCACCGGCACGCTGGGCTCCGGAGCAACAAATTTCCCATTATCGACGGGCGCAGAGGCAGACATAGTTAGGGATGACAGTAAACGAGCAAAATGAGGATCCATCGGCGGAGCAGCGTTATTTTCGTTAGGAATTTGTGAATTAATTATAGCTTCTGCAGTTGTGTATTGGTCCAGGTTAGTGGTATATGAACCGTCTTGGCCGATGCTCTGATTGCTTGGCGGCAGAGCTCCTTGTTTCCGAACCTGCGTATTTACACCAGGCGGAACCTTCTTCGCTTTTACATTACGGCGGGGACCATTACGAGGTTTACGCTCGTTTATAAACGATCTCAGTGCACTTGAAGGATGTAACGCTCAGTCAGATGTCAAAATAGGAAACCAAATGTGGCTAACCCTATGAAAGGGGATATCAGATAGAATTTGCCCGGCACTTGTTTGTTACGCTTCCAGGTTGGGAGATCTACAAGCCTAAACCATTCAATTTTCTGAAGAAGTGACTAAGTAGGTGAAGAAAGAAAACAATAAAAAATTTGTTTACACTAATCTCTTTTCGGGTTTTAGTTTTGAAAGGAAAGTCTTCGGGAACGCCTGGAACAATATATAGCGAGACTTTCTGTTCCTTGATAGACATTTCGATAACATCTTGAGGATCAATTTGGTCTGCTAGGTTATACCCTGTCTCTTCCAATACCTGCAGACACTCTTGGTTAGATTCTATAGAGTTTGACAAGCGGAACTTATACCTCTCGCACAGCACAATCAACTGGAGGTTCGTCTTCGTTAATTTTTCCCTTCGGGAAACCCCAACCAGATGATGATTTCCAGCCTTTCACGAGAACACACTGGCGCGAATTGTGCGTAAACGAATAGCCTCTCAGCAGCAGCACACTTACATACCTTATCCCAAGCATCATTTAACATTATGGCACCGCAAACAGGGACTCGTGTCTTGTACTGCATGAAAGTGTTGAACGCCTGTTCGTGATCGTGACTCCATTGATGCAGCAGTGGACAAGCATGAAATATCATTTCGGAGAACTTCTTTAGAGGCAATGAAGGAAGCGCAGGGTTTTCTTCACGAATAAAATCCTCGTAGTACCAATGCCTAGCGGTTCAGGGATAAGCATGATTTATTCAGCGTGACGCTTCGAGGACGTACGCTTGTTCAACCTGAAAGCATATTCTCTCCAAGGAAGCCAGCTCCTCATCTGGGAGATTCAAAATAAAACGACTAAAACGATTACAGTTGTTAAAGAAAGGGGCAGAAAAATGGCTAGCGTTAAAAGGATACCTTGACAAATCTTCAAGCACTTCGTCGTGCGTTGCATCAGCATAAGAGAAACGGGAAGGGAAGTCGTCTAGCTGGGTAGCACCGTTCACCTCTGGAGAAGAAGAAGATGAAGGAGGCATAATAAAGGGGAAGTAAGGCGACAAAAGGTGGATCCAGTGTGTTTAAAAGGACGTAGGATTGAAGCGCATGTGGCTCGGACTGGGTTTGTGAAATGCGCGAATAGCTGGTAACAACGTGACTTGAAGTTCTCATTGCTGACAAATTCAAGATTTGACACAAGTACGAAGAATGGAAATTATTGTAAATAATATACATGTATGGACTACAAAAACTAAGAGAACATATGTTACACGCTGGTGCCGAAAACGATTATCTGAAACCCATCCGCTTTGCATACTCTCTTTCCTCTTCCAGTGTGAGTCGATCTGACCCAGTCCAGTTTGCAGAGCTTGTTCTAGCTCTGAACCTACTGGTCCTAGTCTTGAATATTTCCTCCATCTTGAGAGGTCGTACTGAACCGAAGATATCATCCGGATTGATTGTGCTTTGCATCATTAAAGCTTGCTTAAGCTCAGGTGACTGCGCCCACTCTGGTGGATCGAAGGTCTTTGGTCTATCTTCGTCATCCGAATCGGAATATTCGCTGTTAATATCAGGTAGCTCTATGCTTTCGCTGGGAACCTCTGTGCCTTGTTTAGCTGCCTGAATTTGTGCTTTGGCTCGAGCTGCCATCTGCGTTTGAAGTACTAGCGATGGCTGTGAGACATCGTCCTCCACCATTTTCATCGCTGGTGGGACCTTGTTGGAGTTTTTCTGGGGCAGAACTGCAGCTGCCTTGGTAATCGAAGTTGAAGAGCCTGCGATCTGCAGGGTTGAATTATAAACCGACGAAGAAGCGAGAGTGCTAGGTTGTTTGAGCGAGGACTTCATGGCCGACGGCTTCGAGCTAACATTCTGAGAAGGTTTCTTGAGTTCTGGCTTTTTCTCGACCTCAATTTTTCTCTTCTTATTGGTTTCTTCATCCTGTCCGAATGAGATTAGATGAGGCCACTACACGCCGAAATATTTGGCTAACCTTTTTCACTGCAGCAGATGGTTTCAGCGGCCGTTTATCTGTTTGTTCCTCGCGCTCTCGTTTGCGACGATCTCCTTCATCCTTTAATTTTCGTTCCTGCTCAAGAGACCTAGTTTTCTCTTCTTCGACTTTTCTCTGTTGGGCTAGTTGACGCCTATTTTCCATCTCCTTCATACGAGCAGCTTTCTTGTCGGCCTCTTCTTGTTGCTAGTGGTGGATAAGTAAACAAATGCATATAACAGCCGTACCGCATTCTAACCTTTTTCGCAGCTATAGCCGCCATTTGCAAAACCTTTTTAACTTCTGGTTTGCCTTTCTTGCTTGTTCCGAGGGCGCTGTTCAGCAGCTTTGACGCTTGACCAAAAAATCCACCCTGTGATTGAGAAGAAGCAGAAGAAGCCATTGACATAGCACCCTGACTAGCCAATTTCGCCTAATGTTCGCGTTAAAAACGACTTTCAAAGGCCCATGAATAGCGCTCAGACTCACCTCAACTAGACCAACGGTTGATTTGCCCTTGCCCATCACCAATTCTTCCAGTTCACTGTCATTATCAATCAAGTTCTGTTCTTCTTCAAGGCTACCATCCCTATCAAACGCTCCCGGAATATTTCTTGATAGTTCTATCTCTTCAAGATCATCTTGAGTCGGTATAGGACCGGTGTCTGCTCTCTGGCTCTGTGATGGCAGTGTGCTCCACGTCATGCTATCCTCCTTGCTCATTCCGCCACCGAATGTCCACTGCACGCCTGCGGCAAGCTTTTCGTCTATTGGCCAGCTGTCATCTTCATCGACAAGCTCAATATTAGCAGGTGGTTGGCTCTCCAGCTCCCCAGAATATTCGGTATCTTGGGTAGTCGGCATCCAAGCAGGAAGGTCATCACGATCATCGAAAATAGTATCAGATTTGACACTTTCCAAAGTAGAGTGGGCGGTCACAGGAACTGGCACACCTTCTTTGGAAGAAGACTGAGAGCTTAACTTGGGTGATGAGCTCAATCCAGTTAACTGATGCTTGGAGAATGCGCTTGTTGGTAATGCCTGGGAAGTATGGGCCAACGTTGGCATAGCATTGGAAGCTTTGCTAGCAGGAACCGGAGGGACGAAGACAGGCCCAGTAGGTAGAATAAAGCTGCTGGACTGAGCTGTAGGGGGCGAGTTGGGGGGAGTAGTAGAAATGCTCTCGCGACTAACATCTTTCGCTAACGCAGCTTCTGTCGAAAAATGAGATGAATGAGTAAATTGGAACAGTTTTTCAGAGGCCTTATGCTTTTGTTTGATTGCCCCTTCAGCGGGGAACAGCTCGGAGAGACTGAGACGGGGCTTGGAGTCTTCCAAAGGAGGTTGGGCCGTGAACATATTCTCGGGCTCTGGAGAAAGTCCCACAGGATCGTTTATGCTCGACCGAGGGGCAGAATCAACAAGTGTCTTAGTAAATGCCATCGTAATTTCCTCTTTCTGATTTCTTTCGGCCACTCTTGCTTCTGCTGCTGCCCTAGCCTCAGCAAGAGCATTTACCGCATTACCACCCAGACTTTTACCCATTCCTACTCGAGCTCCAAGACCCTCCACCTTCTTGCGAAGCCGATCTAAAACGCCATCTTGTGAAAATGGCGACAAGTTCTGTGGCAGGTTCAGCTTTCCAGGCGTATCAGCGGGAGCTGCATCTGCGTCTTTGGCTCCAACAGGCATCTTTGGCTTGAGCGAAGCGAAATCTCCCTCGTCGTTCTTTGCGATTTTATAATCGCGTTCCTCCTCCTCTAAGCCCGTCGACCCAGCTATGCCAGCCAAGTCACTGCTCTTTCTCTTCAGATAATTGTTCACTGAGGAACCCGATGCCATCCCAGTGCCTTCACTTGATGCGCCTGCTACATGAAGCTTTTTTCCAGCACCTTCTAAGGCTTTCACTTCTCTGGACTTTATCAACCAGGATGTGCGTTTTCCTGCGACAACAGTACCCGGTGTCGCAGCACCAACTGAAGGACCCCGGCTGACCTTCGTAGATTTGTGAAGAGGTACTGGCTCTGGAAGAGTAGGATAAAGGTGAGTACTCGCTCTACTCAGATGAGGGGAGGGATCAGAGTTTGGTTGCTCTTCATGGCGAAGCGTGTTACTTGTGCTTGAAATGTTAGGAAGCGGGGCAGTTTTAGCATTGAGATGGAATTCATGATCCCGGTGTAATGTTGGGATTTGAGGGAGTGGGGCGGTATGGCTATGAAGAGTGTTTGGCGTGTACTGTTCCTCTGATGCAACTTCCATCTCTGGCATTTGGGCTGGAGTATTCGAAACTGTAGGTTCATGCCGAGGAGCCGGTGCCTGCCCTGCAGAAATCATGGGTAAAGGATATATTTCCGTTGGCGCATTCCCCGGGGAGGCAGCCGACAGCACATCGTTTTCTTTCCTTTCGGAATTTGGTACGTCTCCTTCTTCGTCCTGTATTGCCGCGCGCGGTTCCTTAGGATCTTCACGCGGCGACTCCAGCAGGATCTGCTCAAATTGATGGGAAATGCGACTACGTTCCTCGCTTTCGTCGCCTTCAGCTATTACAGAGAGTTCATTTGGGTCCGCGTGCAAGGGTATATCGAGCTTAGAAGCACCGGAAGACATTGTTTGGCTTTCTTTTAAATCAGTAGATGCTGCAGGGGCAAGGGGAAGGTCTTCAGTTATCGATGATGATGTTGAAGCATCATGGGTGGGAAGTGGAGATGCTCTAGTAGCTGATAGATTGTCGCTACTGGTCACTACCTGTGTAGTGCTTGCGTCTCGCTCGTACGCTTCTATCTCTGACGCCGATGCCATTTTCGCACTCAAGAGCGTCCTGTGGAAGTCATTTATAGGGACCGATGTATCCATGTCAGCGTCTTGCTAGAAGAAGGGAGACAGCTTGAGTATATGGTCAGAGATATGGGAGGATACTCACATCCACTGAGAGATCCATAACATTCACCAGCTTTGAGGCAAGCTTTGGCTTCCTTGCAATAACTTTCTTGCGTCCTGGAGTCTTGACCAGTTCAATGAGAGGGCTGTATGATAAGATTATAATCAAATGTCTCCTGAAGAAAGAAAAGACTTGCTCTTGTATAGCACCATATAGAATGTTATCGAGATAGTTGTCGAGGAAGAGGAAGCCGTGGGTCTGAACCTGCTCTTGGAAAAGCTGGCGACCAGAATCTGTAGCCATTGTAATCCGCAGAGAATTCGCCCATCCCAAAAGGCTAGTTTGAGCCATGTGTAAAAGAGTACCAGCGCTGGAGAGCGCAGACTGGCTGAATAAGATCAACGAGGAGGAGGATGGCCGATGCAACCACTCTGTTTGGATCCAACCAAAGTAGCCATCAATTCACGCAAGTCATGTGATCGCGATTCACAAACATGTCACGCGTTTATCTGTCATATGATCGTCATGGATCCATTGTGTCATGACAGTCATGCTCTTGCACTGGTGACAGCTGAAGTTCAGAACATTGACGCAGACAGCATGAGCTGGCCAGCGGGCCCAGCCTCTCTTCCGCATACTCTTTGCACCTCTTCTAGTTATTTGACATATTTCTAGTATAATGTCGACTAATTCCAATGAAACAACGTCAAAGCAACTTCCTCCTCCACTTCCTCCTCGTCCGACCGTTTCACCGAACCCGAACGTTTCCACAACTGCTCCTGCAGATGATGCCTCGACCCTGAGTTTAGATAAGGGCGAGCTCATAGAGCCTACCCTGAAAGACAATGGGCAAGAGCTTGCAGAGCATTTTCACAGCGAAGAAGAACTCCGCGAATTGTACGACAACGAAGAAATCGAAAGATTTCTTCACCTCTTCTCTACTGTAAGTCAATAATTCGTTCCTGAATTTATCACTAAAACGGTAATCTTTCAGTATGTTACAGAGGTCAGGCTTCCGGAAAAGCCGACGGTTGTCCAAAATTCTGTAGAGGATGGGCCCAGTGCACTGCTGGACGACGGCATGCGAGGTGAAGAGTGGGTTTCAATAAACAACGCAGAGAGCACTACCTCGCATTCTACTCTGGACTTCTCTTCTCAAGGTAAAAGCATCTCGGAGACGATAGCACTTGTGAGTTCTGCGTCTTAGGATTTGCTCATCTTCCTGCTCACAATTCTCTAGCGGTATCTAATGCCAATTCTTCCACCACCTCACCCTAAGCTACCCACATTCACACTAAGCCGCCTGCGGCTTACTACTCAACGACTTTATCTGGCAATTAAACCTGTTTATGGACCCTTTTTCAATAGGATCACGCGTCTTGCTACCTGGCAGGATTATAACAAGAGTTTGTTCTACTGTGTGGTATGTTTGACTTTTTTACAATGAATTTACGCTAGATTCTAACATATTATAGATGTTTTGGACCCTCTGGTGGTACAACATGTTGCTTCCTGCTCTGACCTTTCGGATATTGTATTCATTGGTCCGACGCAAAGTTCTCCCGTATCCCACCCTTCAAGAACTTCGGCAACACCGTGACGAAGTGGCGCGCGCAGATGAGTTTGGGTCACAAATAACTTCACGTCTATCAGCACCATCTACTTTTGGACTGAAAGAGATGTGGAGGCTCGTCAGATTAGTAAATCAAGCGAAGAAGGGGAAATCTAAGGAAGGCGTTAAATCTAAAGACAAGGAGCCTCTAGGGAAAACCGGTGAAGCACCTATGGGCACGCAGGACAACGTGACTATTCTGGAGGATAGCGACGATCCTCGAGAGGCAAAAGATACGAAACGTGCCATTCTACGTGTGCTGGAGGATATTGCCGATGTGCACGAAAGAATTAAGAAGTACGGTTCAAATTTACGCATATAATCCCGCGATAACATAGGTTGCCGTCTTTTTCAGCATTTTCATCTGGCGACAGCCTGGGTCCTCTCGCATTTATGGCATGGTGCGTAGCACATTGTTGCATGTCATCCGACTATCCTAAATGCTTATCTATGGATGCAGGCGCTGTTTCTTATATTTCTTCTCACCTCCTTGCTTCCCGCCCAATACCTTAGCAAGTTGACCTATTTCGTCGGTGGCTTTTTCTTCTGGCATGTTACTCCAATTATTGCGGCCCTCCCGCCGGCAGAACGTGCACGGTAGCATCCCATAAGCAATTATGCACATGTGCCACCGAATTGAATTGCTTTTCTTTTCTAGGTTACCTCCCGCCTTTTCGGATGTTCCAACTGATGCGGAGTATGCGATGGAAATCATCTCGCAACGTGTCGCTGCTGGGCTCGATATAACGCCGAGTATAAATAAGAACGTGAAAAAGCAAGATCACCCGAGCTACGATGTCCAAGAAAATACAAAATTGCTTGCAGATAGTAGTGACGATGCAGACGGGCAGTCAAACGGCAAAAAGGCTAGTTCAGTTGATTGGCGTAAATGGGGAGAGCGGGTTGCCGCAGGAAAGGCTTTGGCGAATAGTGGTAAGCAGTTGATCTCTGGTGAAACGGTAAATCCTCTGCTTGCCTACGAGTTATGTTTTGACCACTTACACGATAACAGAGTCAGACCCCGGCCACCCCAACAGTAAATACTGAGGTTGGGACGCATAGTAAGATAGTTCATCGACCTTCCTTCCATAGGCTAATAATTACAGCTTTTCCTGCCCAACACACGTCAGCACCTGGTCTGATTACTCTGACTACTGATGTCGTTTATTTCACTCCGCTGCTTTCTCCAACGGCTAAAATAACTATTGATGTATCTGCCATCAGAGGGGTGAAGAAGACAGGCATGTTGAAAGGTCTGAATCTTCGTTGGAACGAAACATCTTCTCAAGGTGTCGTTGTGGAGAAAGAGGAGAAATTTGTTTGGGTGGGAGGACGAGATGAACTATTTGCCCGACTTGTTGGAATCAATGGCAGGCATTGGGCAAAAGTTTGAATGAGAGGAGCACATCTACGAACTTCCGGTAGCCACTGCGTTTACATATATGGTAATGCCATTGCTCTTTCTAATAAGTGCATGCCCCGCTTTGAATCTCCGCGAGGAATTCCCTAAAGCTGGACCTGAGCACAACCCTTCTTCTCTCCTCACATCTAAACCTCCTGCTACAGCCCCGGCCAATCTGTCCCTCCCGGCCCATATGAAACGCGAAGGCAAGGATTTTCTTTGGTTACTTGCGCAAAATCATTCTTATCCTCGTCCAGATCGTGGACAACAGTGCTGAAAACTGAAGAACATCCATATTCTTGTCGTCTCTTGCGAGTTCTTTTACAAGATGTTTTTCTCCCCAGAGCTGTTAGCGAAACGAGATCAAGGATTCGGTCTTCTATGGTAAAGACGCTACCTCTGTGTTCTACTAACTAACCTCTTATGAGCAGGTTGGCAGCTACCCTGGGCTCTAAATCCGCGTTTAAGAAGCTTCCAAAGCGTTCGGTACAGACTGCGGATATCTCCGAGCTGTGCGAGCTCGTTGCAGATCCAGCTGAACCTTTGGCATTAAGGTTAACAAGTAACTTGATGTTTGGTGTCGTGAGGTGTGATTTAACTTCATTCGTGAATGTCCTTTATTAACTACTTGATAGAATATTCAAAGGTTCTCTCCAAGTGCTTCATGATTAGCTGTTGTTCTGAAAACTTGTCTCCTAGTAAAACAAGAAATGTTTATGACGGATGTCACCAATTTTGCGACGTCGTTGAAGAAAGCCGAGCAAGAACTCAAGACTATTGCCATGTCTGATCAGCGTCAAATGGTGCAACCTACAGTACGGTAAGATAAGTTTCGCCGCCAGCAAAAGTCCCCGATCCATCTGTCGCTTGCAGTCGGTCCGCCATCACTGTGGTTTCAGATCCAAAGGCTGCGTATGCAATTGATTTCGACGCCCTCGTTGCTGTGCGTTTTGTTATTCTGTCTTGCGGAACTCAACTGAAGGCAGTGTTAGAATTGGGACGAATATCTCAACATAGGAGGTATTTTCATTTACTGCCTATGCCATTGCTACTGTCTTACAACTCATAACATTAGATAAAACACTCGACAGAAGTGGCGGGGATGACAGTGAAGACGCATACATTAATTCAACCACTGGTTCTAGGAAGCAAAAGCTCAAGCCCAACCCCGTATTTACTCCAGAAGATATACGACGAAATACGCATACTCTTTCTGAACATCACGAACATATTTTATCAGCGTCAATCGAACTATCTTTCGATGGATCCGGAGGCGCGGGCTTTGATATATCCTCCTCTCAGGCTGAAGCAGCTTTCGCATTTGATGATAACTTATTCGCGCTATCCGATGGAGTAGAGATTGGAGCTTTGCTAGGAGAGGAATTCGAAAGAGAGCTTGGATGGGAGATGCCCTCTGGAAGACAGTATGTTGACAGTATGACCTCACAATCGAGGGAACAGCCTGTTGATAAAATCTGATGGCGATCTTAGAGGTCTTGATTCTGAACTAGATTTTCAAGTTATCGCGGAGAATGAGGAGTCCGGTATACTCATGGACGTGGATTTTGATGTCGACCCGATGGTGGTAGATGTTATTGATAACGACTCCCCACAAAGGCACAAGGTATTACAATTCCGTTTACTTTTTGCTTTGGCCTGACATACATTATCTAAGCCACGCGCGGACTCCGATAAAGGTGTGGTTCAGCCTGTGATCTTTTTCCATTATAACATAGCCGGCCATACAGAGAATATTCCACCTACACCTACTAGGGAAGAGCTGTCTTTGAATGCTTCTCAAGCAAGCCAGGCAGCAACGTTCTCTCGTATGCTGCTTTCCCAAGATGAAGATGAAATGCTACAACCTGAAACGATAAATCCTGGCAATACCATGGAACCCACGAATAAAAACAAAGTACGCCGACTGTTGTTAGATCCTGTAACAGAGTTAAGCGACGAAGAGCTGAAGGTGAATTTATTGAAGGATACTTTATAAACAGCATTAATTCTATTGAGTAGATCGCGCGCTCACGATATCTCGAATCTCAGAACTCGCTCAGACATAAAATGCAATACAAGATACACGAGAAAAGCAACGGAAAGATTATCGAAGAACTGATTTGGAGAGTCCCAGCTGGCAGTGCGTGCTTCTCTCATCAAACTATGTATTAATTACTAATCTAGTTTTTGTAGTTGCGGCCGCTACGTTGGTCCAGCTTTGGCAAACAAATCTTAAGGTGAAAGTAGCAGCCAGATCGGGTACTTTAGTTGCGTATGAAGGTATTTGTTATCTGATATATTGAGCGGCCTAACTTATCGCTACTTCATGAATTAGAGCCGCCTGCAAAACGCCGTAAGATACACGATCGAGAAGGTAATGCGGAGCGTGAAGAAAAAATATTAGATATAATACAGCCGCAAGATGAAGTAGCACCTGAATGTAAGTCATATTTTCTTCTAGTTCATAAACACGGGAATGTTGAAAAATACGAAAGGGGAATATCATAACGATGAAAACCTTCCATATGAACCAGCTGATAGAAGATCATCTGAGGTGAGATCTTACTATGTTGGTTCGTCGCGTTACTGATGGAAGATTTCTAGGAGCCGGGCCAAGCACGTAAAGTGTCAACAACGTCAAGGGCTGCGTCCCTCATCGGAGGGAGTTACTTTGATTTTGACCAAACTGACCTTGACAGAAAGGAGCGACGTGAATCTGGGGAATCGCAAAAGAACTCATTATTTCCTTGGGACAATGCTGGTCCAACCTCCTCCAGTGGTGTGGGTCTTCCTGGTAGCGGCGACGCCAATTTCGATCAAGCTGATATCCGAATGAGGAGCTCGAGCTTACCTAGTCGAAGGGAGAGCCCTCTTGCTCCGAGCCATCTGGGCAGTATGACGAAAGGAACCGGATCTTCACCATCTACCATTTGGAAAGGCTCGCATGCGATGGATGAAGATTTTGTGTTTCAGAGTAACGAACATCATATTGTCATACAAGTAGGTCTGTGATTCTCACGCCTTTTTACAGTCGAAAACAGTTCCTTGGGGGAAGTTCAGATGATTCAGCAACCTGTGAAATTAGATATCAATCCCGTTGCTTTGGAGCGCAATTCGCTCAACTTTCTAGAGTAACTGAATAATACTGACCAAACAGAAGTTCTATTAAATTTTGTGACTTTATTCTCAGGTATGCCAAGGTTTTCAGCCAATCGCTCCCAATCCCGGGACCCAACCTGAGCTTCGAGACAATTGTTCCTCGAGCGACAAGTACAAGACACGTCGCGGCTGCTGCTTTCTATCATTGCCTGGGTACGTTGCTCGATATAAAGCTAGCTAATTCGAACTTTCTTGGATGACGGACACGGCACTACACTCTTCATTGACTCGGTTTCGATTGCGATGACCACTGACGTCCCTTTTACGCAATAGTCCTCGCTACAAAAAGTCTTCTCTCCTTGCATCAACCAGCAGCCTACCAGCCAATCTCGATCGTGATGATATAACTTGGCGAAGAAAAGGTACTCTTGAAACTGCGAAGATATCTCATCAGCCTGTATTCCCAGTTAAATATGCTCACAAGATGTTGTTAGTCCTGACTCCTGGTATTGATGCCACTGCACTCGTACGGTCAATCTTAAAGCTACCAAGACATTGTAAACCATATAAAGATAAACGATAATACTGTACCTAGCATGTAATAGCAACCATCCTTATTCAAATCAACAATCAAATTTACTGAACTTGTAATAAGTAACTTCGAAGTTCGGCGCACACGATATAGGAGCGGACCTTGGAAGACCTAAGTTGATCCGATCAACCAAAGTCCAGCACAGCTGACAAACAGCTGAAGTGCTGAACTTTCATAAATACTTTACCACATACATAATTGCAGAAGACGCCTTGCTACCTCAAAAGTAGCTAAAAATTCGCCGCCCTGCAGTTCGCATACTTAAAAGCTGGTTCCCACTTGCTTTCTCCCGGGCGCCAGCTTCTCTCCACCACTAAATTTACTAGAATTTCAGGCCAGCTATACCACCTAAATCGTGCCATGCAGTCCCCCGCCGTTACCGCTGCTAAGGCAGCACTTGCGAGCATCGATTTATCCAACTATGACCCCGAGCAGTCACGACTTATGGATGAGAGATGTATCCTGGTGGATGAAGAGGACAATGCCATTGGAGCGATGGACAAGAAAACTTGTACGCTTCTCATGCTTACTCTTTACATTATCTTAAACTTCTTATCCTATAGGCCATCTAATGGAAAATATTAACAAGGGACTGCTTCATAGAGCATTCTCCGCCTTTGTCTTCAGGCCCTCAGACGGAAAACTCCTTCTTCAGCAGCGCGCAACTGAGAAGATTACTTTTCCGGACATGTGGACCAATACATGCTGCTCGCATCCCCTGGATGACTTTGAAGCGGAGAAAATTGAGAAAGATCAACTTGGCGTTCGGGTGGCAGCCTCGAGGAAGCTCGAACATGAGCTCGGAATTCCTCCAAGCCAGACGCCCGTGGACGAATTCCAATACCTAACTCGGATTCATTATCTCGCTCCTTCGAGTGGAATGTGGGGAGAGCATGAAGGTAGATTCCCAATGCTTATATTGGAAATGTTGTTGCTAAAGCATCTTCACTTTAGTGGACTATATATTATTCCTCACTGCAGATGTCACAGTAACACCGAACTTGAACGAGATTCGGGATTATAAGTATGTCAGCAAAGGGGAACTGCAGGCTATGTTTGATGATCCTGGTAATAATTTAAAACTTTGCGATTCAGTATGCACTGATATTGTTTTCCATAGCCAACTCGTTTACTCCTTGGTTTAAACTTATCGCCCGAGATTTCTTGTTCGGGTGGTGGGATGAGCTGCATGAACGGAAAGTTCAAGGAAAGGTTGCTGCGAAGAGCCTAGCACATCTTGCAAACAGTTCAAAAGTTATCAAGATGGTTTGAAGATTGAGACATTCTAATCGATAGCTGTACACGATGCATATAAAAAGGAAGGAATCTATGGATTATATTGAACAGGTGAATTCGAAAGAATTAGAAGTACATCTTCAGTATATCACAACAGGACACAATAAAGCATACGGTATAAGCAATAGAGAACACTGTACAATGAAGGCGGAACGAAGCAAACATATCTAACTCAAGTCGGTTGAGACGAATTACCTTTGAAAACGAGCAGCTCCCTTCTGGAGCGTATCCCAAGTGGCCCCTTGCGACCCAGAGCAACAGCAGCATCCAGATGAAAATGTAACTCGCTTACAATCTTCAACACATGCATGAGGAATTCCGATGGTTCTATGCCCCCTGTTATACATCTTAGTTATGGAATAAATAGACAACCTGATAAGTGCCTTTACCTCCAAAGTTGTTTTTTCTAATTTCAATCATGCGAACATTTTCATCTATAACATCATCTGTAACTTGACGACCAAGGATAGCTTTCAACTGGGCCCCTAAAATGTATTCGATATTTTGAGGAGGATTGACCATTATTAGACGCCTGCCGCCTTGGGATAAATAGGCTATGAAGAACTCGCTCTCATCATCAGTCGAAATTGCTTGAAATATTAGCCTAGGTGTCTAAAGATGAAGATAGTTGAAGATGCATGGAAGTTGCGGAAAACATCGATAATTCGAGATACGAACTGGAGTTGCGATATCGATCGTTGTCTGGAAATGATATCCCTGAATCATGATGATAATCAGGACAACAGGTGTTTATATGATACTGAATGCACTGACCCGACGTGAACAGAGCTCCCAGAAACCCAGGATGAATTTGAGTGCTCTAAGGTAGCAGATATATTAGATGTAGCAGATTAGGAAGCGAAAAAACAACGAACATGGGTGCCTTGACTGCAGCCATATCCCATGGAGCATTCTTGAATTTAACATGCGCTGTATAGGCACTGACCAAGGTATCACTCTCGACTCCGTCTGGCCAAAGCGGCCACACAATCTCGCGCATTTCCTTCAAGGCAAGTTCTGTGATGTTTTCTAGGTGTAGTTCGTTGAATCCGTGAAACGAGACAAACATGTGAACTACAACACAGGAGTTCATTTAACTGTTATCGCCATGAAGAGGAATTACGGACCAGGTATGACTGGGATCGCCTCCGATCGGTAGTCCTGAGGGTACGCCGAATTTGAGTATTTCCTAGGACGCCCTAGTCCAGTTGGAACATTGGGTCGCTGAAATGAATGCACTCGCTCCCTTGGAAGAGGAGCATCAGGTGGTGCCCCAGGGGTAGCAGTCATCCTTTTCATGGCGGACTTGAGAGGGACAGTATTCCTGGCTGGAGTGGTATTGGACCTGCGGTGGTTCTGTGGTCGGAGCATCGGGGCTGATGCTGATTGTTTTGAGGTGTAGGCAGCAGCATCGAATCCAGCGGGAACTGGGCCAGGTGGGATGTGTGGCGTAGGGTGGTGGCCATAGTTGAACGGAATGTATCCATTGCCCCCTGGGGTAGGTTGGGAATATGTATTTGGTTGACCAAAATACGGATACTGCCCGTAAGACTGCTGCTGCTGCATGATTCAAACTGGGGGCGGGTTGGAAGGAGAAGACTCGGTGCGTAGGGAGAACGGGGGTAGGAGAACGGGGCATGAGGCTGGTCAGGCTGCGAGATACGAAGATTTCCTTATTCAGATGTTCTTGAAATATCGTCCTCTAAAACTTGCGGCAAAGGTACAGTACTTGTAAGTCTGTAACTGAGGATATATGGTGAATATTCTGCATGAAATAAATATATTTCGAGAGAGGTAATAGGCTGAAACCGATGAAGTTAAAACCGGGCCAAAACTAGGCTTCACGTGCCCGTTCACCAAGTTTTGTCGTCGTTCAGTACTCTGTTCTCTGTGCAGCCTGCTCGCTTACATCCAACATGGCATCCACGTTCGCCAACTGGTTACGTTCCCCTGCTGCACGCGAATACTTCTTCAGTATGTCATCTTCTTGCTTTTATTCTCTTCGCTAACGTGTTCATGTTGTGTTAAGGCACTCATTTCTGGGGTCCAGTATGTCCTCTTACTCTGTTCCTCACCGCACAGTACATTTCAACTGCTCCTGCGCTAGGTTGCTAACTGGGGTCTTCCGCTCGCTGCACTTGCCGACCTCCGGAAAGATGAGGAGGTCATCTCTGGGACCATGACCACAGCGTTGGCCTGTTATTCGTGCGTAATTCGCCCATGTCGCGTCGGCTATTAATTCAAAGCAAGTTTGATATTCTGTATCTAGTATGGTCTTCATGCGCTTTGGTCAGTACAACTTGAATTTTCGCTTACAACCGGTCACTGATAAATCTACCGCAGCATGGAGAGTGCAGCCTCGCAATTACCTTCTCTTCGCATGCCATCTCACTAACGCCACCGCACAATCCATTCAGGACGCTCGTTTTGTTAACTATTGGTACATGGGCGGTCGCGACAAGAAACAGGGCATTCTTGAAAAGGCCGAAGAGGGCAAGGTGACCGAAGCCGTGAAAGCGGCCAGAGACGAGGTTAAAAAGGTGGCAGAAAAGTAACCTTCTCCTGATAACACCCGGAACTTGTCTACCCATTACTATATATCTATTCATTCTAGATATACATAACCAATATACCTGCGAGTCTGACGTTCACCAGAATCCGTCGTCACCATCTCCACCTTTCTTCTTCCCGTTACTCTGCGCGAGTGCCTGCCTCTCATACATTTCTGCAATCTGCAGCCCCAGTTTAGAAACATAACCTTTCTCAAGAAAAGTCATTCTTACCTGTTCTGGTCCAGTAGCATCGTCGGCCGACTTATCATCCCGTATCCGCAGGAATCGAGGGAACCGTAGGGAGATACCTCTTTCCTCCACCTTAACAAATGGTCAAAGCAGGTCACACGACAGAATGGCTAACAACTCACCAATCCTTGGGCAGCTGTGTATATTGGACTTAAGCTGAGGTCGGCCGTTAACACCTCCCATACAACCTTTGGTTCAAACCAAATATCTGGTTTAGCCCCTCCGACCTTTATATCCCCCCGGGGTTTAGTCATTTCCAAAGGCTTCAGCACCTCGTAATGACTTTGTAGTATCTCCTCACTAAACCCGGTACCGATCTTGCAAATAGTTTGATACTCTTCTGAATCGCTATCGAAGCAAGCGAGCAGGAAGGCACCGTATACGTTAGTCCTCTTGCCCTTCCCATAGTAGCCGCCGACAACGACCAAATCGAGAGAATCTCCAACGCCAGCAAGGTAGTCTTTCTTCAGCTAAGATCATAAGGTAATTATTAATTTCAGTGCGTTTCTGCGTAAAATTGTGCCAACCTTCAACCAGTTGATACTCCTTCTACTTGGTTCGTAATAGCTGGCATCGGTATCCAGCATTTTAACCATAAGGCCTTCACAGCCATCTTTGACGCTTTGCTCGAGGAAGATTTGAATTTCGTCGGTAGTTTCGCTATCAGAAGACTTTGCAAAATCAAACTCTCCCGGCACCACCTCAAAGTGTTCTCGCAGCAGTTCTCGGCGTTCTTCAAGTGACTTCTTTAATAATGGCTGTAAAAAAAAATTGTGAATAAGAATACGAAAACAGAAACTGTGTGTGTACTTCGCCATTCAAGTAAAGCAGGTCAAAGGCAAAAAGGCACACGCGAACTTGGATATCTTCAACCTTTACATCCTTCCGCTTACGCCTGCTGAGCTCCTGGAATGGCATGAGCTTCCCTGTTGTTCGGTCAATCGCGACGGCCTCTGCATCCAGGACAAAAGATTTCGTAGATTCCTTGATACACTAGGGCAAAATGATGTCAGCAATATCCATGGGTTGGGAAGAATAAATTACCTTCGGTAGCTGTTCGACGAGATCAGGGTATTTCTTGCTCATATCTTCAGAATTTCGACTGAAGACTCCAACGGTACCGTCCAACAGTTTGTGAACCTAATATAGCTAAGCAATTACAAACTCGATTAGTATAATGAACGCACCTGAGCTCGCTCCCCATCATACTTGTATTCACATGTAAACCTCTTATTCTCGAACCTGTCTAGGACCTCGCCGATAGCTTTGGTTGGCTTTGCTAACATTGGTTTTAGTGGAACCCCAGGAGTCAGCTTGCACTTCTCCTGCAAACCATTGATGCCAACCTCCAGCAATGCTGGGATCACTTTATCATATGTTGGAAGTTCGCTGAAGACATTTAAGAACACATTCACTGTAGCATGACTGTAGAGCTGACCTGTAAACGGACTTGATGATGCCCGAGGCCTCTTCTAGACGTTCAGCGAGTTGCTCGTTGCTCCACTTCTTACCAGCTAAATATATAATTTAGCGATGGGTATTTTAACTTATTAAAACCGAAGAAATTGACCAGCCTCTTTTTCCGCTAGAACTGCTGCATGAGCAAGGGCGACGAGTACAGATCGCTCCGCGTTGCCTATTCGAAGTTTACCTTCCAAACTACGCACAATATATTTGGCTTCAAAGCCTTGGCAAGCAGCGAGAAGCTTTGTTATTATCGAAACTTTCTTGTTTTGCGACTATAACTCTTGGAAATGAGCTTGAACAAACTGGGGCAATTTACGAAGTACTCACTGAGTGTCCAGTAGTGAGGGCTATCTCCCGCAAATTAGAGAACACAAAAGGTACTGATAAAGGCTTGGGTTTGAAAAGTGTCTTTTGACTGTTTTTTGAATTCTGTACATGATTTATCAGTACCATTCTTATTGCGTTAAGAATCGCTAACCATGGCGACCAATCCCAGATCTCCTTCTTTTTTCAGCTCAGCTTTAATAACAGCAAGACTACGACCGGTGGATTCGGCAATAGCTTTTATGAGCAAACTTTCACCAATTCCTAGCTCAACTCCAACATAATCGGGGCTTAGCTATTTATTCGTTAAGTTGTTGATTCCGCCTAACCAAAAAGTACGCACCCGATTTATGCATAGGTATACAGACTGAAGGAGAGACTTATAGTCGCCTTTGGCACTTCTTTGGATGACGAGAAGAAGGTAAGAGGTAAGATATGCAGTCTTTTCTAGACGTTTAGATGTTCCCTCTATAAGCGCGAAAGTCTTGGTGAGAGCAGAATATGGAACGCTGTCATGCGTATTCAGTTATATGCATGATTTTACACGAAATTAGCACTCACGGATCGCCCTTTTTCCATCCTCCTTGAATATCCACCTCAATCTTCTTTGATAGCGCTTCTTCCGCACTAAGAACGCAGCATAAGCACTGCTGTCAGTCGTATTTCCTTTGCTTACTTTTTAGAGCCAACAAGGTCAACTTCAGCTCCATCTTCCTCGTCTTCTTCCTGCTCAACTAACTCCTCATCGCTTGTGGCAGATGCCTCTTCATCTAGCATGGGATCAGCCGCAGTTGGAATAACCTCTACGGCTTTGTTCTTCCCCTGCGATCTAGGCGAACGTGATATGGGCTTCGTGGGAGCAGGGACATCGTCTGGCTGTGACCTTGGTGGACTACTTGGGCCGCTTGCAGCTAATATAATAATTGTGAATGAGAGAAACAATGAATTGAATAATGGAAACATACGTGCTGCAGATAGTACGTCCTCTTCCTCCTCGTCAGACTCAATAATCTTACGTTTCTTAAGTTTGGGAGAGCCTAGTAGTGAGTATGAGTCAAGCTCTGAAGACACAATGCAGCATCCTTCACCGCGCGTCGTGCTTTGAGGTTCCTTGCGTTTCGAGCTTTGACCTGTGGGTGCATGAGTTCAGGTATTGAAATGCGAGATATGAGCAGGCTTCAACAAGCTCATTACCCTGCATCGCATTTTCACCATCCTCGCGTTTGGAGACGGTTGACACGCTCGACATGCTCTTCTTTCCCCACATTTCTTTCAGGTTCGATTGTTGCGGAGGCGCTGGCTTGACGTTCTTCGGCATTTCGAAGAATTTTCCTAGCAATGAATGGGTTGCCGAAGTAAGAGTTAAGGTAAGAAAATAGATATTGGCTTGTACTGACCTAGAGTTTGCTGACGTCCCATTAGAACTGTGGTTAATAGAGCGCGTGTAACGACAAACATGCGTACAAACATACTTACACATCGCGTCGCGTCAATGCTCATTTAGTGATTACGTAATAAGCAGGTAGTCCCTAGCCTATGAGGCTTGTTGTACACATTCCAGTTTCGAAGGAGATCATCACGACAAGTCCAAAGTGTATCTCAGTCGGTATGTTTAAAATGTTAATATAATCCTTGAATTCTCCTTTCCTCAGTGACAAGAATTCACAGCATCCAATGCCAATTTGGGAATCGCATACTAAATACTTTCACGAGTAGCACACATTCCAAAGTATCTCGAAAATAGTTCGCCTGCCTTCAAAGTATTTCCGATGGAGCGGCGAGTCGTGATACCTTCGCAGTTCATCGCTATGTACTGGGAGAAGCGAGGGCCGGCAAATGCCGAGCTGGGCTGTATAGTTTCATGTAGTGGCTTCCCGGCTGAGTAAACAAGTATCAATAACTCCCAAAAGTTTAGTAGGCTCGGTGACCGCCGCCCTCAGCGACCTCAAGACTAACATTATGGCCGACCACCAGGTGAGCGCATACGACTGCAGACATATCTCGAGACACTAACTATATTTCTGTAGATTGAGAAGGCTTTCCAAAAGCAACATCTCTTCCAAAACGCCAAGGCTCGTGGTGCGTTCCTTGTTGATGCTATTAGATTGCTCTAGGGCTGACCATTATACGACTCAGGCGGCAAGAAGATTGCAACCAAGGAGAAGCGGTGGTACAAGGATGTTGGGCTTGGGTTCAAGACACCCACTGAGGCAATTAACGGCTCTTATATTGGTGAGTTGTCGAGCATCACATATCTATCACTCCCCAGCTCATTATGATGGCGCATTAATTAGACAAGAAGTGCCCTTTCACGGGTGATGTCTCCATTCGTGGCCGTATCTTGACCGGCAAGGTTGTATCCACCAAAATGACCCGCACCATCATCATCCGACGGGACTACCTTCACTATATCCCCAAATACAGTGCGTGGATTATACTTGCTGGAATATGGGAGACTGACTGAGTGATATAGACCGATACGAGAAGAGGCATAAGAACTTGGCAGCACATGTTTCACCTGCATTCCGTGTCGATGTTGGCGATGTTGTGACTGTTGGTAGGTTAATCTGTTATTCTGCTGGTGGGCAGGTAGTAACGATATCACAGGACAATGCCGACCGCTATCAAAGACCGTGCGGTTCAACGTACTCCGTGTTGCAAAGAACAAGGCTGCGGCCAAGACATTCGGCAAGTTCTAGGAGAGTTGAGCTAGGATTATATTTTGTTATTTCTACACTGCAAACATGTAGTATGGCGTCTCCCGTATGATATATGAAGGATATGCCTCCAGCTGAGCCTGAGTACAATGAGATACAAAGAATGACGACAAACAATGACCAAAGCCAGTCACGCACGATGGTCTTGTCGGTGGCTGTGACCTCGATCTCTGAGAGTCTGACAGTGAACTAGCTGTAGCCGCTGTTCAGCCTGTCGAGTATCAAGTCCTCTTCCTCGTCCCCTCCCCCATATCTCCTTCTTCTTTTACCCTCATTCTCATCACTCTGTCTTTAACCGCTCGACTCTCCTTCCAAGCTGGCGCCGACTCTTCTCTCCGTCTTCACGTCCCGTCTCTCCAGATCGCGGCCCCACTCCCCCCAACCACCGGGCTCACAGTCCTCGCAGATGGGTCAGCAGCCCTCCAAGAAGAGCAAGAAGGGAGCAAAAGACAAGGACAGGGATGCTACCGCCGATTCCCCTGCTCCTGACTTCAATCCTGATGAGTCAACCGAGTCTACCTCCACCCCGCAAAGCACACTTTCGCGCAGCACCGCGTCATCCACTGTGAACGGTGGTGATTCTGCCTCTTCGTCAAACGGAAATCCCTCCATTAGCGTGTCAGATCCCCAAGGAACCGTCGTCTCTGGCTCTCCCGTCTCCTCGAGGACCCATGGTTCTCCTTACCCATCTACAGCCGATCCGTCCCCTTCCGTATCTGCTTCTCTCGCCTCGCCGCCTTCCCCCCTATCCTCTCCGCTAACCAGCACTGTTCCTCTCGATATTCCCGCTACCCATACCATCCTTTCCAATGCGATACCCTTCAGTCCGGGTTCGACGACAAGCAGCGATGCTGTTGGAAATGGCGGAAGCAAAGAAAAGCTGAAGCAGTTCGACATCGACGACATGATCCAGCGGCTGCTGGATGTAGGGTACACTGGCAAAGTCAGCAAGTCTCTTTGCTTGAAGAACACAGAAATAACGGCGATATGCCTTGCTGCGCGTGAGGTCTTCCTCAATCAGCCGACTCTCGTTGAGCTCTCCCCCCCTGTGAAGATAGTTGGCGACGTGCACGGGCAATACTCCGACCTCATACGTTTATTTGAAATGTGTGGTTTCCCCCCCGCCGCCAACTATCTATTTCTAGGCGACTATGTCGACCGCGGCAAGCAGAGTCTCGAGACGATTCTTCTTTTACTTTGCTACAAGATCAAGTACCCTGAGAACTTTTTCCTTCTTCGTGGAAATCATGAATGTGCTAATGTTACACGAGGTATGACGGCCCCCCTTCCATACAATAGCGAGTCGCTTATATTTGTTCAGTCTATGGATTCTATGATGAATGCAAACGACGCTGTAACATTAAAACTTGGAAGACGTTTATTGACGTATTCAATTGTCTCCCCATTGCTGCCATCGTCGCCTCCAAGATATTCTGTGTGCATGGCGGACTTTCCCCTTCTCTACACTCGATGGAGGATATCAAAAGGATACAGCGACCCACAGACGTCCCTGATTACGGGCTTCTAAACGACTTGCTTTGGTCGGATCCTTCGGACACTGCTCTTGACTGGGAAGACAATGAGCGTGGCGTGAGTTACTGCTTCGGGAAGGCCATTATCAACGAATTCCTTATGCGCTACGACATGGACTTGATATGTCGAGCCCATATGGTGGTAGAAGATGGGTATGAATTCTGGAATGACCGTACACTTGTAACTGTCTTTAGCGCTCCAAACTACTGTGGAGGTTAGTAATGATCTTCAATGTGATATACCTCTTCACTAATTTTGCTTGGGTAGAGTTCGACAACTATGGTGCATGCATGAGGTAGATATCTTGATTATTTATTGGAGGCGCGGCTATTGACCGTTTAACAGTGTTTCAGAGGACTTGTTATGCGCTTTCGAGCTACTCAAGCCGCTGGATGGAGCGGCATTGCGTAAAGAAATGACAAAAGCAAAACGAAAAAGGTTAGAGTTGACCCGTTTATGGCTCCCAGATTAATACTGAACTCCCACCTCAGTCTGATGACTACAGCATCGTAACAAGATGCGCGGATATCAGCTAATATCTGATCGCACGACACTGAGACAACTGGGAGTGCATGCGGGCGTATTTCATTTTGAAGATGCGAATTGGTGCGGGACATGCTGATATTGAAGCCAAAACACCCTCAGTGAAGTTGCCTCTACGTCTCAGCCTGTTGATTCGGGAACACCTCTGGCCGGCCGACTGTAATTTATTAAAAGAATCAAGTCAGATCCTATTACATTTCCTCCTTATTTATGATATTTCTTCACTCCGTATGTATTTAGCGGCACTCATCTGATTTGTTGACTTCTCCATGCTTCTGGACTTGTAATATGAAGTTTTTCTCTGCTTGTTACTTATTATTTGTTACCCATACTCGACATACTGTCTCTAGGTCTTTTCTCTTCTCATATTGCGTGCTATCTAATGATCAGTTCTGATTGAGTGCTGCTTCTATCGAAACATTGATCCATAACTGGATTTCGGCTTTGTGTCCTTTTATTTCGACTTGACCTGGTCGATTGCTGTACTTATTAATTCTTGACCATGTTCGATTTACAGCTTCTCACCGTTGCCAGCCAGCTCTGATGCTAAATATATAGCAAAACACTGTGGCAAGCAAACAATTCGCAGCTACAACTGGAGAAGCAGATACGGCGGTATTATTGCCAAGTTCCATGGGCAGCAGGAGCAGAATTTGTCGAATTAACTGAGAAATAGTAGGAAGTTCAAACAGCACGTGCACTAGTGACCGGTTGCACAGTGGATGTTTGGCCGCACACACATAAGTGGTTAGGCATACAGTGGGTCATATATACAACCTGAAGGTTATGGTGCAGCGCTCTCACTCTATAACTGTCCCTGGAAGTTCGAGCAAGAATGCAAGCATAAGGAGATTATACAGCAATACTAGTATCTTACGGCCTCTTGTATCCCGAAGATTTATGATCCTCTAGTGAACATGTCGTAGGCTAGGACACCAAATGCTGAAATGATGATGCTACAGCCTACCACACTCCAAAGTGTTATAGCTTCAATACCAGAGCCAAACAAAATCTGAAGATGAAATTCAGATGATATCCAAGAACAAGCAATAATGCTTACGTCCGAGATGAAAACGAGTACAATGGTCAAGAGATTTCCTACAGACATTATTATTGGACCCCATAGTCCTAAAAGAACCTATACGCGATGGATAAATGCGATGGATAAACGCGAAATCGTTACAACATACCATGAAGCCTGCATTAAAGACAACGCCACTCACGGCTATGCCGGCGATTGACAATAGAGTGATAGCATTAGGTGGAAGTCTAAATTTCTCTATACCCAGAGTGTGAAGTAGTGGAATAGGAATCCACAGAACGAAGAATGTGCAAAGTCCAATAGCCGATGTTAAGAAGTTGGGATGAAAGCCAAAGGGAGGTGGATAGACAACACCGCTTGGTGTAGCAGTTTCATTAGAGGTCTCTATATCAGAATCATGATCGTGTATTTGCTCATAGGGGACGTAACTATCGGATGTCACCTCTGGATCGGAAGGTAGCGCAGCATACATCTTGTATAAAACTTGATAAAGCCCGTAGCCAAACGATGCGACAAGCGTAATCAAGTTCCCAAGCAATGGATCTGACGGTTTGGATGGAGTATCGGATGCAGGAGAAAATGTCCTTTCGGTATGATTTTCTGCGTTATTTTCTGCGTTGCTACCACCATATACAACAGCGGTAACTCCGAACGTTGCGAGTAGCACCGCGAGTAAACGTCTGGGCTCCCATTTGAGATTAAACATCCTGACGCTGATCAGGTATGCGAAAAATGCATTGGTATTCCAGATGGCTTTAGCCTGGCGGTCAGTTACGACAGAAAATGTGTAGATGACTGTAAAAGGTCACCTGTAACGTCTCCGACGCTACATAATAATATTCATTAGCCTAAAAATCTTTTAGACAATGAAATTTGCTTACGATGCTAAAGATATTGCAGCAAACCACATCAGGGCTGGATATGTGATTCCACTTGTCAGAGCTATGACCAGCTTGAAGAATCTAAACCGAGGAAACTTCAAAGCGCCCGAAGTATCTGGAGAAAGGTGTCGCGTGATGGCGATGGACAGGCCCTGCATCAAAGAAGCTGCCTTATCCTTCGTAGTTATTGTGAGATACAGAAGATGCGCAGGAAATATTAGTGCAAAGGAGGAGTGCACGAGATAGCTGCATTTCAGTAGTTTAGAGACGGTAGTGCCCTAAAGCATAGAACCTACAAGATGAAGAATGGTTGCCGATACTCTAAATTTGTTTGTACATACTAGAAGACTTTAAGGACTGGAGATATGCACGATAAAGTAGCGCATACCTGGGTGAGCTGACTCTCTGCCACAAATGCGAGGAGAATGACGATGAACAGGGCTACTGCTGTTCTTCCTCCTAGATGCGGGACTGCGGCTGATTCTAGTCTAATATCGGGCATTTATGTGGTATAAAATCATGCAGGTGGTGTTGACTGAATAAAGTACAAGCAAGAGCGGGAAGGCACCGGTCGATGATCAGAAGATGTCTGAATATGGTATTAATAGCGTGGGACAAAATATTGCAATAGTAATTGCAAACCTTTGTGGACGACTGCTCACATTTCCAGTATCCTCAATGCTGAGAGGTTTGCTCGCCTCTAGTCGACCGCTAGTTGCACGGCTGCGTCTAGCCAGTGTTCCTCATACCCACCGTCTGCCACATATCCATCATGGCCACCCAACACAAACCACCATCCCGGAGTTGAGTAGGGGAATGAAGGTCCAGTCGTCCGTCAAAGTTAGGTGCGACGGGTGCAGCATCGTGAAGCGGAAAGGGAGGGTCTACGTGATATGCAAGAAAAATCCCAAGCATAAGCAGGTGCGTTAGATATTCTCTTCTATTCCTTTCTTCCGTTTCTGAATTCCTTTCAGAGGCAGGGATAAAATACGCGTATTGCTCTTTACCCAGGTGTCACGACCGCACATATGAGGGGAAGGAATACATAATGGGGGCATTGTATTGTATTATTCGTTTCGAATCCACATCTGGAATTCGTAATTCACGCCATTTTCTTCCTGTATCCCTTCTGGCACCTCAAATCCCAACCATTCCTGAAGGTCAATGTGGGGTGACCTTTTCCACCTAGATCCATACCCATTATCAGCTCCTGCAAAATCTGGCATGAACACGTCGCATTCGTCGAAATCTGGCGACACGATACGGGTAAGGAGCACTCGGTCCACATACGGCGCATTCTGCGCGGAAGGAAGTGCAAGGGTTTCTGAGTATAGAGTCGCTCCTCCTATCACGAATCTGCGGTATATTGGCAATGTTTCCGTGTCATGACTTTCCAGGTGCGCCAAGGCAGCGTAAAGGTCATTTTTGACAACAGCAGAGACATCACCTGGTACACCTCTGTGTTTCATAAGTAGTATACGCGAGTTTCAGTATATGTACGCTCACAGATCGTAATTTCGATTGGTAGATACAATAACGTTCAGTCGGTTCGGGAGCGGACGATATTTTTTGGGTATGCTTTCCCAAGTGTTCCTGCCCATGATCACGGCATTCCGATGTCCTTCTGGTGCGCGTGAGGTAACTTGAGCGAAATATTTCATCTCTTTCTGTAACCGCCATGGTAGACGCGCTTTTCGACCGATGCCATTCTTTGAAGTGGCGGCGACGATGATGGTAAGACCAGACATAATGTAGATCATCAACGCAATCATTGCCAAATCTGCATCATGACGTTTCTTAGGATAGTATCGTTCTATACCGGAAAACAGATCGCAACAGAGCATTTACAAAGCATAAATTGTACATATGGAATAGTCAACTATATGATTGATTCAGAATCATTATATTACCAGCCATTCGCATTAGTTCCATTTCTTCCACTCGGATCCTGCGGGAGGCTTGACTTCGACTTTGCTCTTCTTAACCTCGTCCCAGTTAGTACTGAGAGTCGTTCCTCCACTCTCTGAATAGCTCTTCATCATCGCTTTCTTGGTGTCCTCATCGGCATCAGCGAATATCTTTTGGAAGAAGCCATTAAGGGTGCTGTCTCCTCCAACATTGGGATCTTCTTCCGAAGACTTCTCCTTGTCTGAGGACAGAATCTCAGTCGTGATGCCTTCCCAGTTCTTCCTTGCCTTCTTCACGTCTGCCGTGGGCTGCGCCACCGGGATGGTTTGGACCAAGGCTAAAGAAGATTCGTGAATAAGTAACTGGAGATATAAGAGCGATGTACAGCACATACGATCGGGACTATCTCCAATCAAGCCTCCCCATCTTCCTTGCACCCTCTTCACAAGACGGATTTCAACCTTGACCTTTCCGATGGTGAAGTCGCTCGCGTCTGGATCTATTTGACCCTTTAAGGGCTGTAAAACCAAACTCTTGTCGCCATTGGTATAGGAGAGCTAAGGAGAGCAGCGATGAGTTGAAAGTCGCGGTAGGTAAAGGAGGATGCTCGTACTTTCCGTGGCTCAAAGGCAATGGAGACTTGAGAAGGATCAGCGCCACGGTCAAAGACAGAGATTGTTACTTTTTCGTCGGATTCATAAAATTCGTGTCTAGGAATAAGTGAGAAACAGCGTGGATGAATTGGCGCCATGAATAATACCTGAGGGAAGTAGCCATTTGAAGAGGAATAAAGAGCGTTTGTTAGGGAGAGACATGCTAAATAGCGAGACTTGTTCGAGTACATTCGATTCCAATTTGGGAAAGCATAGCCTCACGGGTGTCAATTGTCTTTGTCCTCGATGTAGCCAGCGTCTAGACGTCTATATCTTGTCTATAACAACTGATATCCAATGCTCAATCGATATCCATATCCAATATAACGCGGAACATTCAATGCTGCATGCATATTTATGATATTAGCAGTGGGAACCAAAGGCGCGCAAATACAACGTCATGTATCTCGCGACTTTCTAGCCCCACTTCCCTCAGTTCTTTTCAGCAAGCCATGACAGCCATACCCAAAGCCGTTCTTTACTATTCCCCAGTCTCTATCTGGTCTGCTGCCGGTTAGTGTCTATTTATTGTACAAGCTAATACCCACTTACCTTTATTTAGCTCTTCTTGCATTGTAAGCTTTGTCACTGTGTGCACATATAGTAACTTATCGTCTTGCAGGGAGGAGAAAGGTTACGGCCCCGATGAAGTTGATCTTAGAGTCGTTGATCTAGGTAAGCAATCATCGATGCATCATCTGCAACGCGTTACTTGATACATAGCTGATCAGTTGTCTAGCGAAAGGAGAGAATTATGACCCTACCTTTCTTCGTCTGAATCCTAAAGGTCTGCAGATGAACGTGGCTCTAAAAGCACTATGCTCAAATGACCTTGATCAGCCACCGTACCGACATTGGTTGTTCCGTTGGACAAAACATTATCTGAGGATGTCGAGAGCCGTTATAAAGCCATAACAGAGACGAAGGTCGGTCAGCCGGCTTCATACTAGAATATCACTCATTATGGGCTCTAGACTATTGTGGAGTTTCTTGATAAATCCCGTTCAATGCTTTCGCGCACGCATACGACGTCTTCTGCCCCGGCTCCGTCCCTCACACCAGCAACTATTGCAGCAACAATGACGGCAAAGACAATCATCGAAGATCTCCTCCACTCAGACCAGGGCAACCCCAACACCCTTTACTTTGCAAATGCGCGCGACGACGCCTCCTTACGCGCACTCTCAAAAGCTGTTGCGCCTCTACTGAGGGGAAAACAGAAGGCGCTGACCCTATATATATCCGGATCCGAAAACAACCTCATTCACGTATCGGCTAAAGTCAAGAACCTATGGAAGGATAGGAAAAGTGCAGTAGACACCCTCCTGGATGTATTTACGAATGCAGAGACGTCGCAAGATGCACTGGAAGCACACCAGAAAGTTTTGCGTGCCGAGTTTTACAAATCAGCGAAGGAATCTTGGGAAGTCGACCTCCCGTTGATTTTGACCAAGATAAACCAGGAGGCCGTTGGACCATTTACACTTGGTAAGTTGTAAAAGAGTTTATGGGACAGTGAACTGATGCTCTCATTCAGGTGACCAGTTTTCGATTGCTGATTTGCATCTGGCGGCATGGTTGGCCACGCTGGTAAAACTTGCTGGAGGCACAGCTAGCGATGACGGAAACACTGCGATTAAGAAGCTTGAGACCCATATCGGAAATGGCTTCAGCCTTCCCAAGGACTTCCAGGGTCCCGAGGCCGCGCAACGTAAAGGTAGCGTTCAGAGCAAGCTCGCAGCGTTTTGGGATGCGGTGAGGGAGCGGCCCAGTTGGAAGAAAGTATACGTCGAGGGACTATTTTAGAGCAGCAACGAGTAAAGCAGATGTAAAGCACATACTTATCAACATAAAATAAAATCTATCATGAAGCACAGCTATACTTGGCCACGTGATGATGATTTATATATGGAGCAATAGAGTCTAGCGTCAGCTGCTACTTGTGCAAGCAAATCTTTTCCCGACAACCCCCACCTTATCCTCCACCTCCTCACCGCCCGCGTTGTCCTCTGGTGACCGATACGACCTGGTTAACGCTGGAAACCAGCTTGACAGCGCAGTAGCACTGGTCGCTGTACACGGCCCCGCCCACTGATCCGGGCTCGTCAGCCCGCTCTAGAGTCTGCTTCCCACTCTATCCAAGGATCTCGCAGCTCCTTATCCATACTTTATCAAGGGCCCAACGCGAGTGGGTAGCAGTATACATGGCGTTCCCGGCTGGCCTACATTTACCCATGTTGTCACCTACCAATCCCGAGGAGTATGACAGCTCATGTAGCAGCACAGATTCAGAGAGCACAGCGCGAAATCGCGCCAGGCCCAGAGCACCTTTCCTGGCCGCTACTCCTGCAACCATCGTATCAGGATCCCCGCAGACGCTATTTCTATTCCCACCTAGTATGCAGTCTGGGAATTCATCAGTATCTTCTACCGCAAACTCTACCCCTTTACCATCCCGTTCGACATCTCCGCTCCCACAGCTATACGCGTCAAACCCTTCGTCGTCCTCACCCTCAGACTCCGATAGTGAACCCAATTCTCCTCTGATAAGGCCAAACGTGAACAGAAACCCATGGTGGCGGGAAAATCGGAGGCAATGGTGGGCTGTGCCTCGTCGACGCCGGAAGAGAGATGGTAGAATTATCAGGACCTTGAAAAAATGGATCAGAAGATTAGTTCGCCATCCATTCTTTCCTGGCCAGCCCATTACCATTGTAAGTTGTCTCTTTCTTAGGGTATTTGGTGACTACTTATAACTCTCCTAGGTGTTGACATTGATCCTCCTATCTTGCTTTGCCATCTTCCTAACCCTTTTACTCATATATATTCTTAACCCCGATAAAGAACCATTACCATGGCGAGCGTACTGCTCTGCTCCTTCGAACTTCACATCAATGGACCCCTCCCATCCTCGTCTTAATATCACAACAAGTCCGGTACCGTTTCCTCCAACCTACCTTGACACTCTCCCTCCCGCAGGCGTGTTCGTCGGTGTATTCTCAGTGGACTCCGCATTTGATAGACGAATGCTCGTCAGGTCCACATGGGCCAGTCATCCAAAGAGTAGGGAGGGGGCAGGGGGTGGAGATGAGGGGGTTGGCACTTCACGCTCTATCGTTCGGTTTATCCTCGGTCAACCCAAGAAAGATTGGGAGAGACGCATAAAGCTGGAGATCGAAAGTAAGTCGCGTCTCACATCTTTATACTCCAGTTGATTTATCTCCCCACTCAAGTGTACAACGATATTGTCATTCTACCTGTCCAAGAAAACATGAACAGCGGCAAGACACATACATTCTTCTCGTGGGCTTCAATAAACGCCTGGGTTCCACCTATTTATTTGGATTTTCCTACGTCATCTCCTCAGCTGTCTTACGGTAATTCTACGTCCACCCCACCCCCGCTTGCATCTCACGATCCTTATCTGGCTTGGTTGGACGCAAATACCACGAGACCAATGCCTTGGGTCAGACCGGACTTTGTGGTCAAAGTGGATGACGATTCGTTCGTGATGCTGGCGGAACTGGAATCTCGTCTACGCGTCGAGCTGCATGCGAAGCCAGGCGCACGACAAACATCCGCCATTATATACCCTGAGGTGAATTCCTCTACCGGAAGCGACTCTTCAGCTGTTAGTCAACCCGTCGGGCGGTCGCTGGCGGCAGCAAACGACGACCCTTTAATATACTGGGGTTATTTTGTCAGCAATAGGCTACATCAGTTTATGGCGGGTGAATTGTACGCATTGAGCTGGAGTCTGGTAGACTGGGTTGCGAAAGATCCAACGGTCAAGACTCTCACGAGAGGAGCGGAAGATAAGCAGACGGCGAAATGGATGCGACTTCATCCGCGGGCTGCTGAAGTCAGATGGGCAAGTGAGCGATGCTGGGTGTACGACCATCCACGCTCTGGCACTGTGTATGTTTCTGGTCTTTGATATTCTTACAGCTTACTGATGTATGTCTCACCAGATACTCCCATGGCTTCCTTTTTCCTTCAGAGGTGAAGAGGGTCAAACAAGCTCTGAAAGATTATCTGGAAAGATACACAGCGCCGAGTTTGGAGGGCACAAACATACCAACGAGCGCTGAGTTGTCGCACTCGACGGTGTCCACGTTTGGTGTAAGATATACACCTCCGGTTCCTGATCTCTCGGCATCTCATAGCATTGAGGCGCTAGTGGAGGGCAGCGACATGTCGCTGCTGCGGGAAGGAAGCCCTATGACGCCTGAATATGCCTGGGCGCACCGAGAAGGAAGGACAAAGCGATACGAAGGGCAACGCGTCGGTGGTACAGTGGTGGTCCACTTTATCAAGAAGCATATGTGGTTCTTGGAAACGGCATTGGCCTTACTAGAAGGCGAGGAGCTGTCAGAGTCGGAGAGCTACGAAAAGAGCCGGACGGAACTGGTAAAGCGCCAACATGAGCCAATTTTTCCTCGTGCTGTCCGTCGGGTTATTTCGAGGCATAGGCGATCATAATGCTTGCCAAGATCATTCTTTTTCCTGCTCCGCGCAGCTTTGAATTGTGAAAAGTCAATTGTATCCTAAACATTCCTTCAAAATTATTATCTTCTTTGTGCGATTATTCTTTATACCACACCACTTATAAACTCTGCATATTGCTTTTTATCACAGGACATTTGTTCGATTTTTCTTTTGTTGCATTCTGCATTCCATTCGTTGTGCTACATAGGTACATACTACATCCATCCGAAACTATTCAATAATGTGCTAAGTAAAATAAACAAATAAACATTGCCCCTAGTCTCGATAGCCATCGAGGAGGAGCACATCTGGCTCGCTTCCTGGCAGTTGTAAGGGTCTACTGGGGTCATTGTATCTTACCAAGATGGCGTTTCTAATAACGGGTTCCCAGGACTTCAGCCATTCGCCTTCTTTGAGCCCGCCCATCTTCTCATCATGGCTTGCGTTGACATAGCGGGCTGAGTTTACAGATGAACTGGATGCCTCTGGATATGTGGAGGCCACCAGCTGGTAAGGAGGGACAGTGTCTTCGTCTTCTACTGGCTGGTGTTTAAGAGGGTGCTTCATGGCGTATGCGCCTCCGCAAACAGCCCAGGTTCCTCCGCCGCGGGAATGGAAGCGCTTGAAAAGCCATATGAAGGGGAACGCGAAGAGAATGATGGAGAGAAACTTGAGCCACTTGTTGGTGAGCATGCGAGAAAGCTTGTTGTCCGGGCGGATGTAGACCTTTGAACCATGTAGACTGAAGTTGACGGATACGTCGCCGCGGTAAGGCGTTGTTGCAATGATGGAGCGAATGGCTGCTTCAAGTGGTTGAAGTTTCCAGCCATAGATGACCTGTGCAAGCGAGTAAGCAAGCGGAAAATGAGGCTGAAAAGGACATACCTTTTCGTAGATAAACTCCTTCAGATATTTTGGGCTAGCACAGTATTCGTCTGCCCATTGCCTGACTGTCTTTGAAGACATCATGGTGGTATCAGTGGGAGGCAGACCGAGAGCAAGGCGCTCTTTCAGGGAGGCCTTGTAGCTCTTTATTTCTTCTCTGGTGGCTTTGCGCTTGCCAGTCCCCGGCGATTCATCTACCTCGCGGACCATGGCACCGCGGTAGACGGGAGATTGGTCAGGGAGCGACCAGTGAGTCGGGTTGGTAGATGCGGGTGGGTATACCTGGATGCAAAAGTCAAAGTCGGTGATGTCCTCTGTGTAAGTCTCTGTGCGGGTATGGGAGCGTCCATCGCGGTGTCTATCCGTGACAAAGCGGGTGCGGGTCTCTGAGTGAGTTCCGCGACAGCGGAGGGTGTAGAAGGGAGGGTGCTCTGCTTCTGCGAGGAGGAAGCGGTAGAGCGCCTCGCCGTCTGAGTTGAGGTGGGCGTCGTGGGAGACCAAGTCTTCGTTGTCGCCTACCTGGGAGTGCTCTGGATTATATGGGGCGAAGAGGGGAGGGTCGTCGGCAGGATAGTCGAGGAGGGGATGCACATCAGGGTCCGTCATGAAGGATGTGACGTCACGGATGAGAAGGAATGGCTTTGCTAACTATGTAGTTATCTTGAACTTATCCTGAACTTATCTTCCTGGTGCGGTCGTCGCCAATGTCAGGTAAGCCCCACAGCGTTTACTATTATTTTATCCGTCGGCCACTCCGCACCTCTCTCCTTTCGCCATGTCTGTCTAGTCTTTTCTCCTTGTCCTCCCCGTCGTAGTTTGCGTGCTGACTTTATGTCCTCGTCCCTCTCCACATCGCCCTCCTTATCCACGTTGCCCTCCTCCACCACCTCGTCATCCTCCTCCTCCACCTCTTTGCCATTGACCACCATGTCGTCCTCTCCCACATCCACCTCTTCTGCATCGCCTACATCCATATCGTGAGTATTCCCAGCATTCCTATATTGCATTCTCCATCTTATATAAATTATCAGCACGGCTTTTTCCCGGTCTTCTACCTCCGACGCGTCTGTAGCCTCGACCACCCAGTCTAGTACCTCTTCTTCTTCGTCTACCATGTCTTCGCCTTCATCAACGACTACCACCTCAACATCCACCTCTGCGGCCTCCTCTACATCGACCACATCGACATCGACGACGACGTCCACTTCAACCTCTTCAACTACATCCACATCCTCATCGACCTCTACCTCTACAAGCACAACCCCTACTAGCACCACGACCTCTTCCGCAACCTCCACTACTACAACCCCAACCCCCACTACTACAACCCCAACATCCACCCCAACCACCACCCCATCATCAAGCTCCACCCCATCAAGCCCGACTTCCAATGCATCATCTCCGCCCGTTCTCACGACTAGCACTACCGTCTCCCCGATGTGAGTAATGCGGCCAATTTATCCCTTTTATTGATCTGACCATCATTTTTAGTTCCACTTTTCAAAGCACCATGTTTGTCCCCACAATCAATAGTCTAGGCGATATTACGTCAACCGCTCCTTCGCTTGTCACAACTACCTTTGCTTCCACAGAAAGCAATGGAGGAGTCGTCACTGTCACTGCAGTCATCGCAAATCCTACCCTAAGCAGCCCCGGCAACGATTCCAGAGGTTCTGCGTAAGTCTCTCCACTCTTCTTCACTTTCCATCTCCGACCCTCACCCGTGACACCTAGCTTTTTCCGAAATACAGGCGCAGTAGCTGGTGTCTTTGTTCTCGTCGGTCTGGCAGCCGCTTCCATCTTGCTCTGGATCATATTTGCCGTCCGCCGGCGACGCCGTACAAGCCGCCTTGAGCATGACTCTGCCGTCTCTGCCACCCTCGCAGCAGCAGGTTTCAATCGCGCACCTATTGACGATGATGACGACGACCATACCGATCCATTTAGAGGTCCCTCGAGGCTCGATTCTGACGTCGAAATGCGGCAGCAACGTGGCTCTAGCTCTATCCTCGCTATGGGGACCAACATGAGCTCTACACACAACAGTCATTCGGGAGCACGAACATCCGCTGTTATGGATGACGAGTTTAACCCGTACACGGACTATGTCGTTCCTCCCGGTGGGCCAGGCTATGTCCCAGCTCCCACCTCTAGTCCACCGCCAAGTGCGTTCCCAGTTGCCTACCATGATCACGAAGGCAGCACGAGCACAAGTGGACGAGAACGCAGAATAAGCCATTCGGCGTCCCACAGCGCCGGAAGTTATGAGCCTTTGATGGCCTCGTACTACGCCCAACAGCAGGCGCAGCCTAGCACGTCAACTTCTACACCCATCGTTCCTAACCCGCCTCCCCGAAATCCCCAGCGACTGGTAGATTCTGCATCCACGTCCTTGCCACCTGCGTACGATGCGCCTACTGAGTCCTCGCCAGCTGTTGTAGACGATGCATCAAGCACATACTCATCGGAGAGTGCTGATCACAGACTGGACCCTGGTCTGACACAACGCGATTCAAGGGACCTAAGGGACAGCGAGGATTACTCAAGACCTGTCCTAGGGGTAATTTTTGACCAACGATGATAATAGTATGAGTTACTAAAATATCTTTCTAGGTCCGCAATCTACCTGACGCTAGGAGCCAAAAGTCTCGTGAAGCTTGATCTTGCTCCGTTTTATATTCATTCGGACTTGTACAACATACTGCGTATGGCATGCGCAGCGTTAGCCACCAGGGAAGGATACACGCAAAAAAGTATACAGCTTGGTACTGTGAACCCGGGCACACACTTCGTACCGGATTCACGAGAGACATTTTTCATTTACCCCCTTTACGGAATTTTTTTTTCATCATTAATCTCATGATATCATCGATGTTTATATCCAGTGACACATTTGCATAGTAGTATAGTTTGCATTTTATACAGGACTCAATTTGATCTCTATTGTCAGTGATGTTTACTAACCATCTTCCGGATACTCATATCCAGATTCACGCGGTACACTCTTATCTCATGGGGCTCTGAGATAAATTTTTTCTTGACCGTTCACGCGCACATAGGAGGGTTCCATTCCACCACGCTTTTCCCTCTTATCCGACACAGTCCGCGACGATATTTCTCTGCGCGACTTCCATTCCATGACCCTCCCACTCCATGATACACCCATCCTCGGTATGACTACTCGCCCAAACGTGCCTACTCCGGTAGAGTATGGCAGCGACGCGGAGTTCTGGGTCGAGTACCCGTCTGGTCTCGTTGATCTCTCCCGCTCTCATCACCTGCCAAAAGATTCTCAGGCCGCAGCAGCATACAAGCCCCCTCCTCTCCAAGCTGATACCCAGGCTGAAATTGCTTGCAATGGAGGACGCACGATCAGGATCGATAAACAGGCGACGGCTTTCGTTATTATTGATATGCAAAAGTAAGACCCTGTGAATGACGCCCGTGTCTATTTAATCCAAGGCTACTGCAGCTTCTTCCTGCATCCAGATCTGAGGGCACACCCTACCGGTTTGAAATGCGTTGACCCATTACTAAAGGCTGTACCAGCTCTTAGATCCATGGGGTCAAAAATTCTCTGGGTGTTCGAACGTTATATCTGCATTGTTGGCGGAAACTGAGGTTGCTCTACAAAAATAGGAACTGGGGTCTCACAGACCATGAACTCAAGACAATCCCACCAGGTCTTGTGCGCGGTTTTAGAAAGAGTGGAGGTGGAGGTTTCGGGTCTGAACTTCCAGGGAACTTTGGGCGGCTGCTGATGAGGGGAGCTTATAACTCTGATCTATATGGCCCTCTCAAAGATGAATATTTGAAAGGCAAAGAGGCAGGCTCTGATTTCTGGATTCACAAAAACCGGCAAGTATTCTATAGCTCCTGCATATATTTATCTTAGTGCAAAGATTTTGTCAGTATGAGCGGGCTTTGGGGTTATCAGACAGGTCTGGATCTATTTTTGAAGGAAAACGGTATCACGACATTACTCTTCGCGGGCGTAAACACGGACCAAGTAAGTTCGTTTTTACCGCTCGACAGCCTTGTTCCTGACTTCTTCCGATACTTGTCAGTGCGTGCTTGGTACCCTTGCAGATGCGTATTTCCGCGGGTACGACTGTATCGTGGTAGAGGACGCAACTGGAACTTCATCCCCCACGGGAGGGTTCGAGAATGTCATTTATAACGCTGGCAATGTGCTTTTGCTTCTATATATACTATATAACCACACTAACAGTTCAAATAGAGTTACGGATTCGTGACGGACAGCGAAAGGATAGCCGCAGCAGCAACGTAGCTTTTTCTTTTCTAAAGGCGTCTCACTACAAGGAATATATTGCACTATGCTTAAATATACAGATGATTGGGTGGTTAACACTCCGATCGACAACTAAAAGTTCAAATATATGTCTAGCGGACTGCACACAGACACTATAAATACATATGAGATCATGGTACATGGTCGAAGCACTTTTTCTGAATCACTGTTCCGCACTTATGCCGTCGTAACGTGGCCGAAGCTGAGCACCAGACCAGGTCAGCACTTGGAATAGGTCATGTTAAAGATCATCAACAACTTACATCTAAAAGCGTCTTCCTCGTAAAGATTTCTTGCTGTCCTTTGAATGATTCAGTACTCGGGCTCGGTGGTTTTGATGCCGTGTCGGATGCCGGGGGTGTCATTGGATGGTATGCCATTGCTCTCGAGGCACTCTCGCGCAAGTGAGAACGAGGAGGTCGTGGTGGGACGGCGGATGATGTGGAGGGTGATTTGAATATCTGCGGGCGCGATGAAGGGTTGTAATTGTCATCATCTGCGACAGCAGGCAAGCTAGCGGGGTATATAGACGGGCTTGATTGAGCAGAAGGCCCGGACTGGAAATATGGTTCGGGAGCGGCGAGATGCGTGACTCCGGGATAGTATGGAGCATCGAAGAATGGACCGGAAGGTGGGGCTGGACGTCTGCTGGTAAATCTTCCTGCACCGACCCCTGTAAGGCCCACGTGCGAGCCAGTGGAAGACATGTGATCAGGCTCAGAAGTCCTGTCGAAGTGGTTGAATTGCGTGGCTACTTCGCCCGCGTGATTGAATTGTCCATTCCTGTTGTCACTTCCATCCCAAGGCATGTCCTGATCGTCGCTGCCGCCTCTTAGAGGCACCAAAGGAGGGATTATGCTGGGCCCATGAGAATCCTCAAATGGATTGCCCGACATAGACGGTGGACGCTGTTGTTGCATTCCGGCAAGCCAGCGCCTGCGACGTTCAATGCGACGATGTCGACGGTAGAATAGGAAGACTCCAACAACGATGGCCGATACAAATACACCGATTACGACAAATACACCAGCGACAGCGCCTTGATTATGAATGAATCTGTTTAGGTACTTGCACATAAGTTCCTGCATAAGTTTTTTCAGTAACTTACTTACCCCACATCTTTGGCTCCGGTGGTGAAACCAGTCGGATTTGCCGCAACATGAGTAAAAGTAACCGCTGAGCCGTCGGGTTCTGTGGAAGTACTGACAATAGTAACAAGCGGCGGATAAGAAAGTGATGTATGTCCATTTTCAGAGTTCGTGACGGCCACTGGGGTTGAGAGGGTCGTCGGGGTGATTGTTGTCGTAGAAGTCGACTTCGGCTTGACTGTCTGAACTGATGTGATTGTGGAACCGGCAGGGGAAGAGACACTTTTGGTCGCTGAGGAGCTGGACACAGCGGCACTCGTGGACTTGCTAGTCTGTGCAGTATTACTGCTGGTCTGTGCGTTATTACTGCTAGTCTGTGCACTGACGGTCTCCTTCGACGTGACAGTCAAAGACGCAGAAGTAGATTTTGTGGTCGATGTATCACTAGACGTGCTGTGAGTCGATGCTACTGAGGCTGAGGTCGTAACCGTAGTCGGTACTGCAACAACCTGGGCCGCCATTGAGACAGAGCTAACTTTTGATACACTGTAAAGCGAAAAGTCAGGACACCTTATAATTTAATAAGAAGGAAAGTGGATTACCTGCTCGTCGCCGACGTTGATGTTCCAGAGGCACTAAAGCTTGTGGAAAGCGCTGTCGACGTTCCCATAGACTGGCTTATAGAAGAGGATGTAGTACCACCGCCGTTCGAAGTCGAGGTAGCTGTACTAGTCTGGAAGGATGGGTGAAGAGTGGCCATCAGCGGAAAGACAGACAGCAAGTATTGGCAGATAGGTACCAAATTCGAAAGCGAGTTCGAGTCCGATATTGATGCAGTTATCTTTGCAGTCGTCACGTCCTGCAATTTGATAAGAACTTGATTGTAATATAATAAGAATACAAGTACATACCAGTTGTGGTGCGCCAGACGACGAGGAAAGAACGACGGTAGTGCTCTGACCCACACCGGAGGTGGAATTGACAGCCGTGGTGGGGGACGAAGAAGTCGACAGAGGCAATGAAGTGGATCCCGCCTAGAGGAAAGCAATTAAATGACAGACACTCAATACCAATATATCATTGACATACCGGACTTGACGTGGCAGATATCAGACTACCTGTCGCGCTCGAAAGACTAATTTCGCCGCTGCTGTTCACTGTAGCTTCTGGCGATAACGAAGGCGTTTGAGTTTGAGCTGGAGATACTGTATCACAGGTATCTCCTGATGGAAATGGCAAGCATGAAGAGGAAGCAGTAAATGAGCGAGATGGGGACGACAGTGAAACACTGTTGGCTAATTCATCTTCTTCCGCCCTCATCCTCACCAGGAGTTCCTGCGCAGCTGGAAAATGGGGGAGAACGTACCTGGAGATTTACTCAAAGGCAAAGCCCATGAGAGACAGCCACGGATAAAAGAACGCAGAAATCCAGCATTGTAGATATGCAGTCCCAGGATATAAAGCTACGTGTCTACCGACATGTGAGCGCAAGATTCTCCGGATAGGATTGGAACAGAATTAACCACTCGCCATTCGCTTGTCAGTTGACCGTGGATGCATATCGCACTCCATGCTTGAATAATGCTATTCATGGAACGCGAAGCCCCACTGAATGATTGTCGACCAGCAGCCAGCCGTAATAACCGGGTCCAGAATCCGCGAAACATGCGAACGGAAGTAAACCGGTAAATACGCCCCACACGGGTTGCGACAGAGAAGAGAGTTTATTGCATGGGAATACTTGCCAAATGCAGCTATACGTGGGTCTCAGGACTTATTAGCCGCCCCCGCGAGGCAACCATATTGGGACTTCACAAAGTTACCTACTGATAGGAAGGTACTGCTGGGGATAAGGTGTGGGTGCATCACGACGAGTTAAATGAGATGGGAAATAAATAGTACTGTTTCAGATCAGCTATTATAGAATATCCAGGATTTGATGGCCATAATTACAAAGAATATGATAAGAAAAGAGTCTACGCGAGAGAATTACTGTTAGGCTAAAGGAGTTTAGATAAGAGCCGATTGTGAGAGGAATTGATCACTCACGTCATATGTAGATGGATGTGACAAGTTCTGGCAATGGTATATGTTAAAACAGTTGGGTATGGTTGCTGAAATAAAGCGGCATGAGTCTCGAAAAATGGAAAGAAAGGGATAGAAGGAATAATTGCGACTTACGTTCGACTAGTAAAGATTAACTTAACAACATTTTTTTCCAGGAATCCATTTCCTCATCTTCAACTTCACAGTTGCTCTGCCTCGGCTACCACTGAGGCTTCCAAAGCTGAGGCGGCTGGAACTACTGACTCTTCGTAGTGCCCGATCGCCATAGCTAACGCCGCTGCCAGCCTTCTCTGGGTCTAGTGTACCAGCTTCAATGGCCAATAAAATGGCCCGAGCGGCCAGTAAAAACGGAGCTTCGACATTATCGCCTGTCAGCGATGATGCTTCTAGAAAGTGAACGTCTATTAACTGGAACGTGAGTAATAGTTTGTGCACAGTAACGACGCATTATACCATTTTCTGCTGCCCATCTAGTTGCATCGGCCCATTCTACTTCTCGCTCCTCGTCTCGGTCTGATTTATTGCCAACTAAAACGGTAACGAGATTGGGACTTGCAAGTGCTTTTGCATCAGCTAGCCATCGAGAGAGATTGGCGAATGATTCGCGACTCGTAATGCCAGCTGTTAGCAAGAGAGCACGAGGCGGAAAGAATGGCATACTTTGTAATGTCGTAAACGAGTATGGCACCGGCTGCGCCGCGGTAATAGCTTCGGGTCACTGATCTTGATTGTTGGGTTAGGCAAGGGAGGTTAAATTTTTCAAGATGTGGACGCACCGGAAGCGTTCCTGCCCGGCTGTGTCCCATAACTGGAAGACAGCATGAATGAGGCTATTTGAATCCGACAGTCGCAGACGTACTTGTAGTTTTATTCTCTTCTCTCCTAGTTTGACGGTCCTACTGGAGAATTCGACACCGATTGTATGCTGAGAGTGCTCCTTGACTTTTAGACGCTAAGTAGATATTACGTGGGGCAAGACAACGTGGCACGGACATGAATTGTGGGTGAAGTGGTGTAGGAGACAGGACTTTCCAGTGCCGGCTTCGCCTATCCAATATACAGTTAGTCAAGCGGGTAGGGCTGATGGGATAAGAAATACCTATGATAATGAATTTCATTAGGAAGTCTGCCTGATTGTGAGCAGTGGGCATAAGCGTATGCAGCAGGACCCACCATATGTTTCTAGGAGCTCTGTTGCGTCTTCGCCGTAGTCATCGAGTGGCATTGTATAAAGTGAGACGGAGGAAACGAATGCCACACTCGACGCCCGGAGTCGACGGTTAGGCCATGGAACGTACGTAATAAGCTTGGCTGCAGCCAGCAATCACAATAAAACGCACACGTGACAGTGTTTACGCGTTGTGATCTCGTCTCGACTCGTCTCGTAGTCTCGTCCTCGCCGTTGCCAGCCATGGCCGCCATGCTCGCACTCACCTCTACAGACTCACTGACGATCATCGACTCCCCTACCATCAAGCACGCGCCATCGTCCATTCCGTCCTGTCTCGCTCTCGTCCACCCGCCGTCAGCGTCTGCTTGGTCCCCCGACAACACTTGTCTCTACATTTCTGCAGCGAACACCATTCACAAGTACGATCCCTCCTCAAATAGTCTCAAGCATCTCTTCACTTTCAATTCGGAAGCTATTTCCCGTCTTCTTGTAAAAGACAAGGCCACCCTCGTATTCGCAGCAGCTGACAAGATTTATGTCCTGGAGTCTACTGATACCACTCCAAAGCTGGCGAACACCTTTGAAGCTCATAAGGCACCTATCACCTCACTTTGCATCTCTAATGATGCCACATTGCTCGCCTCTACATCAGCTGCTAATACCGTTCTTGTTCACAACCTTGCTCTCGGTTCGCACACTGCAATGCGAGGACTTCCTCCCCTCACTCAGCCCATCACTGCCTCTTGCTTTCATACCCATGCCAGAACCAGACTTCTTGTTGCATCCGGGAAACAGCTCATGGTGTACGATACTACACGGCCGTCGGCTCCCGTGCGAACTATCACCGTGAGCGATGCTATCAATGGTAATGTGGCATGTAGCCCTTTCAGCAAGAGCCTGGTGGCAGTATCAACCACAGGAGGTTCTGTAGGCCTCATTGACCTTGAGAAAGAGAAAGGGTACGTCTATCGACACTGAGTTTTGCTTTCTCTCTCTCACCCTTTCATCCCCAGACTATTTCGTACCATCAACGTTAAAGTCCCACTTACCTCGCTGGCGTTCTCTTCAGAAGGGTCATCTTTATACTTGGGAACAGAGAATGGCAGACTTCTCGTCGTTGATTTACGTGCACTGGATAAGCCACCGAAGTCTATCATTATCAGTGAGGTTGGAAACCGCATTGACACTCTCAGCATCCAGGTGCGTCCGCCAGGATTGCCTAGACTGAAATACTGACCTTTATTCTTAGAGGAGACGCGTGGATCCAACTGCTAAAACCTCGACAGGGCCTGCTGTAGCTTCCACAAAAAATGGTACCGAATTACCCAATGCTCCGCGCCGTGGATCCGCAACCACTACCGTCAAGGCAAGTTCAAAGGCTGCGCCGTCCCCTGCACGTCCACGAGCCCCCCGAGTAGGATCAGGGCTATCGCCTATTACTCGCAGAGTGCCTTCCACCTTGAAAGATGGCTCGAACGCCTCACCTTTAGCCAAGTTGAATACAAACTCAGCATCTAAGAAGACTGTCTTTTCGCCAGTCAGAGACCCACTTGGAAATAGTCGAAATGAGAATGATATTTCCGGTACGTGCATTCAAACTACATCATAAATCTAATACACTCATGATATACAGTCCAACTGGAAACCAGAAGCAGTCTCAAAGGGGCGGCGGGAAAGGCTACTCCGCCGAGCAAAGCTGGCACTACCAAATCTCCAAGCCGTGGTGTCCATCCATCCACATCACCAAAGGCAGTTAAGAGCGCCTCCATACGAGCGAAGCGTATAGGATCTTTGGGTCCTTCAGAGGAGAAAAAGACGTCTTCCACTTCGTCCTCACGGAGAAGTTCTCGTTCCGCTACTACTATTGAGCCTACTTCCACCCTCGCAGTTCCACCGGCGGAACACCGGCGGGTGCGTACAGTGTCCTCTGCATCTAGAGCAGGTGCATCTGTCTCCGATCGGTCTGCCGCTTTGTACGTGGGCTCCACATCATCTGCCTCGTGCGCTCCGTCTTCTGCACCATCCGTCCGTAGCAAAGGCCGAACTCCATCACCTACTTTGCCTGAACCAAATACCGAACCAATCACACCCACTTCTCTTCAGAAGAAGAATGGAATGGCAATTCTTGGTTTGGAGACTCCAGAAGTTGATGCATGGATAAGAGCAGGTAATTGCGAATTGGAGAAAGGAAGAGCCGTTGGTTTCAAAGATGATATCGAGGATAAGAGCACCAGTGATGTTTCGGATGGCGATGCTCAGAAGGATAAGGACGTCGATACCGAGTCGGAGCTTTCCCTTCAAATATCCCCTTGCAGGCAACCAGCAAAACCTAGTTCTTCCGAATATTCGCAGACATATGTCCCTTCACCTTTGCGTCCTTCTACGTCGGCCCCTTCCTCCAATGCACACAAACTTTTACATACCATTGTTCAAGACGTCATGTATGACTTTCAGCAAGAGTCACGAGCGGAGATGGTGGGTCTACACTTAGATCTCGTTCGGATGGGCCGAGGATGGAAACAAGAACTAAGGACTTTGATGGACGAATACGTTGGTGACTTGAGGGAATTAAGGGAGGAGAATAGGTTACTCAGGGAGGAAAATCAGAGGTTGAGAGGTTATTGATTGTTGACCATTTCTGCAAATGTAAACCAGATTCGCATCTGGACGTGTACAACAGTATACCCTAGATTATACCTATCATATTCATGATGTTCATGCCCGAAATGATATTCTGCTATGTCACCAGCCTTTCCACGGGACCCAAACGTCTACAACTTCGTTTCCTCTGTTGACAGATTTATCCACAATATAATACCATGGATATGCCTGTTATGAAAAGTATACTTTAACTTACTCGTTCTAGTCACCACAAAACAGGACATACCGCAGCAATAAGGCAGGCGTGTTGCCCAATGATATCAACCACAGTTCCTAGCTTAAGCTTATTCTCGTCTGCATCCCCTTCTGCCGTGCTCGTCAAAATCCCATGCTCCTGTGAGATTCTAGACAGTTGCCATGGTCTCCCAATTACGTCGCCATAAATCCCAGACGGACCAGTATCTTTGCTGAATGCAATTGCTCCAGCATCAACCATGGCTTCATCCCTGCCCCCAACTCCTCTATTAGGATAGTAGGATATAACTGTTGCTCGCACTCTCTGTGAAATACGTGGTTGCTCGATCAGCCCTGTGCTCTGCTGCTGCAGATCCAGCAATGGGTAATTCCCTAAAATCCAAGTTACGATTGGTTATCAAGAGTCGCGGGACTACCGACCTGCATGTAGTTCGAGGGTTCCATGCAGAACGCCTGCTAGCTTTGCTCTTATCTCTGCTGTGGCGGCATGAGCTGTGGGAGTCGATCCGATGGACAGCACAAACGGTTGAGTGTGTGCACTGCGGTACGGCGATTTCGATAGTTCCAAGAGTGCCAACCGAGCTGCTATATTTACCGAGTTCACCTCTGATAGCAAGAAGGTAGATGCATCATCAAGGGATTTGGAACCATAAGAATTTCCAGCATGACCATAAAAGCCATGAACCGAGATGGCAGGAGAGCTAAATATATCTGAGAGTAACGATGAAAGCTCCGTGGATCCTGGAGGCACGCCGGCACGACTGCAGTCCAGGTCATTTTCATTCGTTATTCGATGCCGAGATAAAGGAATTCGAATGCTTACTTTTCACCGCCGTTTATCTTCACAAATACGGACCATTTTCTAGGCTGTAGGCGGCGGCTTTCGAATTCTTGCAGGTATTTAACCTGCTCAGGATTATCAATTATTAGGCGAACTACTCCTCCAAAGGGTGCCATTTCATCCTGTAGCTCAGACAAATCGGAAATTTTATTGATTGCTACAGGAACACCGTAGAGAATCTATTGACTTATTAGTAGAATTTATGGAAATGAAAGGGTAAGACATCACTTGCGTCTTTTACTGTAGAATCAGCAACCAAACCAGCATGCAGTACTTCCCAGGCCTCAAGGAGAGTAGATACCACGACGGCTTGATAGTTTCCTTCAGCAGAATTCAGCTGCAGCTTTGTGCCCTCGGCTGTCTCACCATTAACTCTCAGCACAGCCATCTAATAAAATCCGACGCTCCGCATCTCACCTTATGAGTCTTGAGATGAGCACGAAACGTTGCTCCCCAGTCCTTCGCCTTCCTATGCATCTTTGCACAATTCTCCATAAAAGTACCACGATCGATTATCATGCAAGGTGTCCTTAATCCATCCAAGAGTTTGCCATTGAATTCTTCCAGCAGTAATTTCTTATCTGGACGCGCAAATAGATTCAAAGGTGTCTTTGTTTGTGTAATATTCTGGATATCGGTCATGTTGATGGTATGATATGCAGGAGAGAAAGTACGTACAGATCGCTTATTTGATCCCGAATTCCGGTTGATGTTGGCACCGCCACACAATGACGATCGGGATCAGGATCTTCACGACGTCACTAGCTATTTATATCAATGTCATATATCCATTTAATGTATAGGTGATTAGATCGATTAGAGGTCAACCGGTCAATCTTTGTAGATTCCGATATTGGTGCCTGCAAAAACTACGATTTATGAAAGGTTATGCATTATAAGTTATCGCAGGTATGGCTCGACTATAATTGGTAGACAGGCGATTACTTACATGAACTTATAAAGATTGGATCAAGTATGTACGCCCAGATTGTCGCTGATTCGCGATGGAGCATGGCCACAAAAAACGTACATACTCACGGCCTAAAATGGTGACTCCAGGCAAAAATCTTATTGTTCTTATTTGTTGATCTTAATTATCTACTCGTATTAAATAATATACGGATTATATTCTACCATACAGGTCCTTGCGAACTTCATACTGCAACGAAAGCGAAGTCTTTTCTATCCATTCTTTCCGCTGCACGACGCTTGCGCTAGAAATAACTTAGATGCATGGGCCATGAACCCTATATGTTCCATCAGCAAGTTAGGCCAGGGGACAGAAAGCCACGAGTGATACCTCCGGCCAAAGCTCAGAAATGTTACAGCACAGCTTACGAGGGGATAGAAACGGGCTATATCATTCTGGTTGGTTAAATCTACCGCAGAAAAAGTTATTGAGGAAAGCAGCATGATATAACGTTTAAAGAAATATCAATAATGAACCTGCCTATGCGCTTTTCGGTTCCTACAAAGAAAACCATCGAAGAAAGGATCTGCACATCGTTATCGTTTTTAGAGACAAGACACCAAGAAAGAATGAAAATAAGAAAGTGACCGAATGATAATATGTCAAGGATCTGCTTATAAAAGGAGGAAACTTCAGCAAAACAAGTCCCTGTGCCCGCAATTTTTCCGAGGTACTATTGATGGGCTTGCATGATTGCGTCCGAAATGAACGCCGCAGAGACTTGTCTGCCACCAAACCATCGACCATTAAGACCGTCAATAGCATTCTTTGCACTGTTGACGGAATCGAATTTTACATAGATCTCTCCCTGCTATACCATCAGCCGATATCCACCTACAACAAATACAATATAATCACCTGAGTCTCTTTCTCGACTTTGATGGCGTCGACTTTGCCATATTTACTCTCGCATTCCCCTTTGACATCTTCGGCAAGATCTTTATCCCAATCGCGTTCTGTTTCCCTAAATAAAAGAATTGATTAATGAATCTGTTTTTTAAAGATCATGCTTACTCTTCTGGATCAAACATATTCTTTAGCAAAACGGAACGCGATTGCATTGCTTGAGGGATATTAGGCCGCGCTCTTGAAACAATAGAGCATAATGAGAGTTTGTCATAAGGCGAAAAAGCATGACGTCTTACACTGGTTCTGGTAAAATAACAGGCTGCTCAGTCCTAGCAAGTTTCTGCATCAGCGCTTGACGAGATGCAGCGTTCAGATTACCACCTAGACAATTCGTTCAGCATCTAATAATCAAAGATAACCATGAAGTCTCACCACCGGCCTCATCCAACGTGTCTTGCTGAGTATACCTAGCCGTTCCTTTCTCATGGACTGTATTGACGCGAAGCTTCACAGACCAGTTATGGAAATGAGAGAAAAATCGAAATAAAAGAGAAACGCACTGTACGCCCTGCTAACTCAAATCCTTCCATTTGCTCGAGAGCCATGCGTGCATCTTCAGACCTCTTGTATCTACGCGACAGTTAGCTTGTACGTTATGGAGTGACGTTTCACCTACTGCACGAATGCGTATCCTTTGCTACGTCCAGTCATCGGGTCTCTGTGAAGATCAACAAATTCCAATTCTCCAAATGGTTCAAAGACCTGTTTAATATCGGACTCGGTAAGATTGAAATGAAGAGATCCAACATATAATCTGCAAAAGGAAGTTAGAAAAAAGGCCCATCCCAGATTTGCAAGCTCACTGCATTGCCCCCCCGTGGGGTGCTGAGACTCCAGGAGGAAGATTGAGGCTCCTATTAATTTGACTATGTTAGAAATATCATGTCATGAGGTATTAAATGGATTAACGTACCCGTCACCTGGATGAAGTTTATTTCTTTCTGATTCAGTCAGCTGTACCATGATGGGCAGGCCCATTACAACAGTTCCAGAAAGAGCAATTGCCTTTTCTACGAGGTCAATTGAGCGGAATTCGACATAGCCAATTCTGAGCAACATGGGTCAGTTGCGTATTAATAAAATGGCACTGGAAGAAGTTTACCCCTTAGATCGACGTGAAAGCCTGTCCGTTACAATACGAGAATCCATGACAGTACCTTCACCAAGCTTGTCTTCAAAAAAGTATCCTAAATCTCTAGCAGTCAGACGAGCGGCAAGCTGTGACACGAATACCGATCGCGCTTCAGAGTCGTCTTCTTTGGGTTCATCAGGGTTATAAGGATCGTCTGCGGGAGGTTCATAAACAGGTGAAGGGCGCCTAAAGCAAATGAGCGACAAAGGAAAACATAGAATTAAATTAAATTATTACTTGATGGGGGGTGGGGGACTTCTGGTCCTGGTGCGATGACGGTATCGAGTACTATCTTCAAACTCCTCTCGAGGAGTGGGATCTCCATTCCTGAGATCCCTTGAGCGATCTCTGATGGGGCTATCTCGAGGTGGTGGTGGTGGTGGAGGTATTCCTGTGGGGGGAGGGGGGGGAGGGACGTGATCATCGTCTATATCTGAACGCTTTCTTTTCGACCGTTCTTCATATTCGTCATCGAGCTCATCGCCCCTTTTGCGCCTTCGGTCCTTGTCGTCACGAATCCTATCTCTGTCTCTGTCGCGATGACTGTGTCGGCTCTCTTCTCGGTGGGACCTACTACTTCGGTGTCCTCTGTGGACATCCCTGTCTGGTCTGCGGTCTCCTCGGTCTCGGTCTCTGTGTCGGTCGCGAGATCGTTCGCGATATCCTCGCTCGCTTCCTCTATCCCGACTGTGGCTCCTTTTCCTCCGCTCATCGGGCTCTCCTCTATCCCGGCGTCTGTCTCTTTTGGCCCTTTCACGAGAAATAGACCGATGAGATCGCCTTGTCCTATGAGTGTCAGTTGAGTGATTACGAGACCTGCCATAATAATTAACCAAGGATAGACTTATATAGAAAAGTAAACTTACGAGCGCAGGTTTGGGGATCTGTCAATGTCCATTCTGCCGTTGGGAGAAGCCATGAGAGGATGTGGGAGAAGAAGCAACCACGCGAAAAACTGCTGGTCCTTGTTTGGCTACTATCCTGTAAATTGCAATATACAAACAAGTGGCACAGCCGCGGTTTACTCCTAATACTCAAATGTACCCGTATCTAACGCATTTCAGTTCATGAAGCATTCCGACTTCCCGCCAAAAAATATCGTAAGTTACCGTTAAGTGCTAGTCGTACATTGAGTGCTTCAATTTTTTTTACCGTTAAAACCAGGATCTTTTAAGCATTTTGCCCTATATCTTTAATATTTATTATATTCTAAATTTGAAGTTGCTTGAGACCACCTTTTCAGACATACTTAACCCTAATTTTATAGCTTGTCCTCCCATCTGAAATAGGTGTAGGTTGTCGAAGAAATCCTTTTTTATTATCGATAGAGCACAAAAATTCCAATCCCAGTTACATCCTTACAGCAATCCAGTGAGATTAGCCCGTACTCTTTTTTCTGCCTGACCGAGCTCGCTCTCTTCGGTCTTTCGGTACAGTTCATTTAACGGATTATCTGAGCCCTCCAGCTCCAGCTCCGCTTCAATCTTTGAAAAGTCACGGCAGAATTTGCCGTTCAAAATCTGATACATACATAATAATGTAAGCAGAGTGGAAAACAGAATTCAACTGGAAGGGATTTACATACCTGATTATAGAGTATGTCTTTGAAATGAGCGCGGGTTGCCAATCCATCGAGAGCCAGTGCCCCATTCAGTTGTCCAAACTGCGACACTGTTGAATGGTGCTTCAGCTATAACAGTCGTTCGGTTACTTTAGCTGTGAATAAAAGCAGGCCGAACTTATTTAACCTGTTGAATGAATCCATCCTCTGCGGCACGCTCAAATATCTCTGCTGGCTCTTTAGACATCCACCTAATAAACCATTATTATCAGAGGCTGCTGCAACCAACCGCACAATAAGCTTTACATTTCATAGCACAAGGCTTCGTCTGAACATCCAGCCTCTTTAAGCACGCTGAAAGCTTCCCTATAGTACAAAATCAAGTTCGTTAATAAGCGGATTACATCCCGATGTTGTATTACCTGAATAGCATTATAATATTTGGCCAGAGCGCTTGTTCTGGAATAGAATTAACCCCAGCATTTCTTATTTGGGAATGATATAAAAACTTACCTGCAAAAAGATCCATAGCCGTCTCCTCTCGCGCAGACGAAGCAATGGCTCCTGCCTTTGTAGCCCCGATGGCCCGAGATAATGCCAGTGCTATTGCTAATCCAGAGCCGGTTCCATCTTGTTCGACAGATACGAAACAAGGAAACCCTTTCCCTCTTTGATACAATGATCGTACTGACGAGCCTATCATCCTGTCATTGAAATGGTCAACTATTATAGTAATAAAAAAGCTTCACTTTGTACGCTTGCTTACCTAGGAGCCACCATCACGACATCTTGTTGCGTGTTGAAATGAAGTAATTTAAAGAACACATTATACCCGCTAGCAATCACGATGACTGCCGTATCTTTCAGCGCGGGGGCAATTTCCTCATTGAAGACGCGAGGTTGGGCGTGGTCGGGAATTAAAAGAAAAATCACTAACACGGCATCAGCCAACTCTAATATCGAAAATAGTTAGAGGAATACATTACCGTCAGCAGCAGCTGCTGCCTTGGCAAAATTGTGCTCTACTATAAATCCTTTCTCCTTTGCATCCTCTGCATAGGGATCCTCGCGATTTGCAATGATAATACTTTCATTTGGAACCCCGCTATCTCGTAGGTTCTGAGCTTGCGCAGAACCTTGGTTCCCGAAGCTTTGGAATCATTATTATTTTGAGAAACTTGAATTAGAAAGCAAAGGCCGACCCCAAGAACACAATTTTTTTGTTGGATAGCAAAACCAAGTCAGCGTCTGCGTCATAATATCTGCCACTCTGGCTATGAATTGCTTATACATTCTTAAGCAATTGTTCACATACATTTTTGCTGACATGGTCAAAGACAAGAAGGAAGTTCCGATTAAACTCATCTATGACTTCACAATTTAACCGTTTGTTATCTTGCGTCTAAAATAGAATGTACTGTTGCAAGCACTGGGGCAATTCAGGCTCAGAGCGTGAACATTGGTAGACAAGTCCGGCCCGAACTGCAAGAAGATCTCACACAAGCTCGTCCCGGTGTCAGCTGCCAATAATCATAAGATAGTAGCCTGGGATTCACCTGTGTACTCGATATCATTCATACGAACCAGCCACTGTTATTTCGGTCGCCAAATTCACAAGGGCATTAAAATATGAACCAACTTTATTTGTGTTTAGCATTCGCGTAGTGTCCAATTTATATTTAGTGACTAGTCGGTGATATTTCCAGTTGTTGCAGCAGCAATTTAGTAATGTGCCGAACGGTGACTAGTCGCTATTGTGATGCGCAGCATTCGCGTAGTGACCTATGTTTTTAATATGTAGTGATCAATCGGGTATGCTGCTTTCCATTGATTTTCTCGGACAGTGTAACGTTCGACTTACTTGTAGGCCGCTATATAGTTACATTAACGTATTGAATACTGATTATTGAGGACTTTCAAATGGCACCTAGTGAGAATCTAAGATATTTACACGGTTAGACAATGCACACACGACCTACGTCGATGGCATTATCGCGTTCCACCTCATTGGAGGAACTCAGGTTTCATGCGCTGTCCGCTCACGATAGCGGGCTCTGCCGAGATCAAAACTGATATCCAACGGGTCCAGTGCTTTGAAGGATTTCTCCATGCGTGCATCGTCCCCTTCTGAATAACGGTGTCCCCCGGATTCTTCAAATGCTTCTCTTTGCCGTCTTCCATGATCAAGATAAGTTCGCCAGAAACTTTCAGAGAGGATGATGTAAATGATACTGACGAGATTGTCAATCAAGTTGATGGAACGTACCGAGAATATTATAATCTAGAGATGAGGTGCGGTGCTGTCGTATGAATAAATAATTGATTCCCATCATCGTGAATATTAATATTTGGCTAACCATCGGCGTTATGGCTCCAGGTGCAAGGTCAGTAGACCTCATGTTAGTGCCGTTGGGCTGGACAAGGTAAAAGTTTTCAGGATCTTCAATCTTCCTTTCGCTGCCATCAACGCTTGTACCCCAGAAGCCTCATCGACAACGGAATCTAATTACCCGTGAGCAAGAGATAACTTACTGGCTGTTGTTATCATTGGTAGGTATAGAGTCTGATGTAACCCATATGGATGACCCTCTAGCACCCTTGACTGTTTCCATATCCTTTGAAATACTCAGTGGTGGATGAATCATGCTAACGCTCAGTTGCACTTACCTGAAAAGACAGCAAGGAATCTGTTTGCACGACACCGACACCTCTCGAATTATGGACAGTTACTATACGCCGTAAGTCAGGTAAGCGGGATGGCACTGGATTGGACATAATATGCTGTCTGAGAAGATGAGGTTAGAAAGGTGGACCGCTGTTTCTCAAGTCTTTTAGTGCTTTATAAGTGACAATCGAGAAAGTTAACCTGGCTTTTCTCGCACCGATGTGTATCACATGTACGCGCCTCACGCTAAAAGTGGAATCTTCATGCGTGCTCCAGTTAGAAATCTGAAGGGCACACCGTTCATTATAGTATCAGCTTGGAGCCATGTGTATCATTGCGGGTAGAACTTGCACGAAGGGTCTGAGACCCGTGATAACCGATTATGATAATACACAGCACTGAATACATGACAGGTATAAGACGTAACACTGGCGCTCAAGGAGCAGTATCTAATGAATAAAAGCAATGATCAGCATATGAACTATATCGAGGATGACCACTTACAATAATAATATTCGTCGATCAAAGGGATCCAATCCTTCATGAACGCGCCGAAAAGTCCAATTAATGGTGTGTGTGACGTTCGACTGACGAATGTCTCCAATTTTGGTCTATGTAGATAGTGTCAAAATTTAGACAAGATCATATTGCCGTAAATCCAGACTGACCGAGTAAATGTCTCCCATATAGATCCACGAAGCAAATACCAGAGAATATCCTTATCCCTTCGCGCGTATTCCGACCGTTCTAACGAAGCAGAGGGAGGCGGTACGCGACGTAAATTGCGGCAGAGAAGCTCCATGCACAACGATGTTACGAGTGCGCGGTTTGACTTTCGATCAGAAACAAGTAATGAAACTGAAAGTTATAGCAAAATTAGTGGCATGTAACAGAAGCAACAAGCCATATAAACTGACCGTAAATAAGAGGACGAAGAATATAAACAATTTCAGCCAACCAATCTTGAGGTGTGGATAATGTTTTAACGAGCGAAATAGAGGGCTTTACAGAAGTTGTTGACAACGCCTTGGGTAGAAGAAAATCATCCACAGCTTTATCTGAACGAGTTGAAGGTAGGTTTGTTAGCAGGGAATGAGGGGGTAAGGGAGTATGATTATTTCTGAGGTGATCGGGAGTTGTAGGAGGCGAAGGGGCAGGAGACGAAGGAGCTAAGGTTGGGGATGAGGCATTACTTGGAGGAGGTAAGGTAGTTGGGTCGATATCCCTCTCGGGAATGGGAGGTGATATCAATGGTTTCTGCATAATTTTCAGGAGAAGAAGACGAAGAACAGCTCTGAACCAAAGAAGGGTCAGTACAGACGCCACATATAGAGGCTGTCGTTCTCACTTGATAACTTCCAGTAGAACAACACCCCTCCACCTGTTCTTATCCGAAACCTTTCTGCGTAAGCCCATCTCGATCAAGAGCTCCGTAAATCGTATGAGCTCAAGCATGCGTGCGGTCCATTTGTAAATAGGAGCTTTATCCGACCAGGCTCTAGTGAAACGGGTGTGCAGCGACGCAGGAATAAGAGGGCGATAACGAGGGTTGCTTTTGACGATCTTTGCCAAGAGAGTGTCATGATACATGCTCATAACATTTAGCAAAGTAGTGACTGGAATAGAGAAGATGTGGATTGGAATAACTGGCAGCAGAAATTAAAGTGACTTACGAGCTTCGGAGGCCATCTCGGCATCCTTGAATCTACCTGGTAGAAACCATGTCACGGAACGCAGTGAAGACTCCAGAGACGAGATGGTGGAGACATTGTTTATGAGAAAGGACTCGTATCGAGCAATAGAGAGGGACATGGAAGGAGGAAGGGAAAGTGAGCAACGACGATGAGTGTTGAGAGAATCTAGAGCGGAATGAGCGTGATTCCTCCGCGACCCGAGTTTCTCGTTACCCGGAATTATTAATTGTATTTTAGACACTTAGCATAAATATTAGATATTAAAATAATGCAAACAATGCCTTCCCATTATTTCATTTATACTCTATTTACATCCAGTCTGTCCATCGGCGGTTGACACCACAAGGGCAGGTTGTCTTCGACTCTGCCATTCCCCGTTCACTATCTTATCCATCCACCAGATGTCGCGTCCTCCGCTCGACTATCTCAGGTCCAGTCCAGTCAGAGGTCAGCTTGAACCGCACCACCCGTCCTCAGAGAAGGGATGGCGCTACATACAGACCACCGATACCCTTGATGAATTAAAGGTAAGCGCGGGGCGCAGATTCTTTTCCACCTGAAAATATCTCATTGTCGCGTTGATCTAGGTTCTCTTACCTCCAGTGACTGCTGCTATGTACGAACAACTTCTCAAGTTTGAGAACTACGAATTATCCAAGAAATCATCAGTCTCATGGGAGCGCATCTTGGAAATCCGCCATCTGAAGGACAGAATGATCAGAAAGTGCCGCAACCTTGCGAAAACAATTCCTCCAGCAACAACCAGACATCCACGCGGCGAAAGCTTTGCATTCCAGACGTTTATTGCCCCTTCCGATTTCCGTGTCAAGGAGATGGAGAAATGGTTTAAAGACCAGCAAAAGCGTGTTGCTGCTGCTGCTGTGGTCCGACGGCCTTCCTTACCTGCTGACTCTGTTGCTCAGCGCGACTCATACTGCTGCATTCACTCTGGCATACAAACCCGTTCAGGGCAGCAGCACTCACATCACCCGGTCGCCAATATCCCATCGCAATCCTCATTGCTAAATCCGAAATATTCAAAGTCAGATCCGCGAGTAAAACCATCGCAACCCATTGGCCTGGATAGATCTATTACCTTCCCGGCTAAAGTCGCATCTTCCTCGCTCCCTGCGGTATCATCTCCCAAACCTCTGCCTATCATATTACGTGCACAGCGTGAAGACTATGGCCTTGAAACTTCCAATGATGTTCAATCTGCTGAACCTAGCTCACCTAAAGCTGGAGCTTCTGACGTGGCCGAGGAGCCGGTCAGCAACACCCCTCAGGGTATAGTAGTGTCCAAGCCTGAACTACGTCGACAACGCAGCTGCATTAAACGAGCAAGCATTGATATTTCAAAGACTGTATCATGGGCAGATGATCGAGGAGAGAATCAGCTAACAAAATACAACGCCTTAATTGCAAATGCTCAAGCTTCAGGTACGTTATTATCTGGCTCCAAAGTGTGGCAGTTTTAAAGCTCTTTTTTTCTCGTATCTCAGGGAAATGGAAGGAACTAAAAGCTCTATATACGGAACAACTGAATGGACTGGAAAATCTTCAATGTCAGGTCACGGAGGGTTTGGAAAACCTTCGTAACGAGACTGAACATCTCCTACGCATTGAAAATACACTGCGCAATCAACGCGAAATACTGCATGACAGTCTTCAAGACTTTGAGCAGAAACAGACATTGTTACAAGATAAAGGTAATAACACGCTAATATCCATCAATTATCACTAGTTCATTTTTCTTTTCAACAGTCCAGCAAGTTCTGGAGGAAGCTGGAGATGGAGTGTCCCTGCATACTGTCGAGGAAGTCGCAAATCCAGCAGAAGAAGTGTAAAGGCTAGGCGTTCAACGTCAACCACCTTATACCCATGTAAATCCCATTTTACCCCGGATTAGTTTGTATTTGTATTAGTGTAAATATCTATGGCACGATAATTTAGGTGTCAATACTGGTTTTTGTTACTATTGTTAAGAAGGGTATACAGCTATGAGAGAAAAACTACAGGACAGAACCATGCTTCCTTTTCGCTTGATTCCACCAGTAGCGAACCACCCATAAATACGTACATATAATGACAACTGCTAAGGTGATCACGATACCGAAACCGTTGTAACGACCTCCGGGTTCGCGTAAATTATGCGGAAACGATACATTCATAGAAAAAAGTCCTGGAAAAAGAAGTGAGAAAGGACGGTAGTTAATGGAATTTAGCAAGAACCTCACCAATAAGCGTCTGGATACAAAGAACTGCAATGCTCACAACAGTTAAATAGATAAGGGCACCATCCGTTTTTGATTTGGCATCCATGAAACTGGATCGAAGCTGGGATATATAAGTTGGGTGAGACTGGCTCAGCATGCGTTCATAATGGGCAAGGGAGTGTTGCAACGTTAAAATATGGTCTGTGAAGAATTATACATAAATGGGCTTTGATCAACTAATGTACCAGAATGCTGACCATGAATGTCACCCATATATATGGCAACCTCAGGGTCCTCTCCTTTAGTTGACCCATTTCCTAGTCCTATCCGATTAAAATCATTCAGTCGTTTCCGAATTTGTGCCACAACCTGTGATTTAGTTGCTAATAACCGGCCCAAAGATGTGACGAGCCTGCGTGTCCTAGCCATACGACGCAATGCGATAGTGGTAGAGCTTGCAGAGGGCTCCTGCTTTCTCCATAGAGAATGCCATCTGTTGCTGAAGAAGCGTCTTAGACGCCGAGACAAGAGAGATACAGTAAGACGCGGTTGGGCAAAATGAGGACGATGATAAGTTTCCTCCTTCCACGATGTGGTCTTCTCAGAGAGCGGCCGCGCCATATCATTGACCAATGCTTTCTCGGAAAAAGCACCGGCACTTCTGATAACTGCATTATCAGAGGCGCTAGATGGAGCGGATGTCGTGCTTATTTCTGCAGAGGCAGAATACGCAAGTTCATCAATTGCCACAACTTCCTTCTCTATCTCATCTAAGAATGGGAAAAAAGAATCTACGATGGAATCGAGAATGCCGTGCGCGATCCAGTCTGGAGTATATCAAATTAGCGACACATACAAGATATACTTTTCAGTTAGACGTACCAGAAGACATATTAATAACTTCCTCCAAGAGAACGATTCGATTTCTCACTCGGTCGGTATGTTCTAGAAGAAAGTTCGTGCAGCTATTGATCATGTTAATATTACGAATTCTTACCGGAAATGTCTGTGAAGTGGAACTGCATGAACATGAATGAGTGGGAACCAAAACGAAAAGGGTGGAATACCCACGCAACATATTCCTTCTTTAAATACAGTTAAGTATACGTTTGCTTCTCCTACCGGGCCTTCATCTTGGAAAGTGGAGAGATCACCATTCTTTTTTTTGCGAACCCTTTCTCTAGCTGCTTGGCTTTCAATAGCTCGAAAAGAGACGAAGTAGTATCCCAGTTTAGGGAAAAGCTCTAATTTTTCTCGGGGATCCTGCTGCAGAATATCCTCCAGGGTTAGAGGGTGAAGATGAAGTAGCTGGCGAACGTAAGTAACTTTGATAATAACCATAAGCACACAATCTACCTTGCCAATTGCCCGCAAGTCCTCCCATGTCGGAGAAGCCACATCCAGGAACCATGCTTTCGGCGCAAGATGTGCCTGAGAAATTGCGCTCTTGACTGTGACATGGTTTTTGGCATCTGGAAACAGCTTTTCCTTGCCCTTCCCTTTCTGTATCCCGTGTGCAGGATGTATATCTGAGCTCGACCCAACACTAACCACTTCTTCTGGTATCATGTAATGAAGATGAGGTTGCGCGTCCATGTGCTTTGAAAGACCACGGAAAGGTCGATGCTTGGTGTGCATTCGTCGCTGTTTCATTGACTTCCGCAGTGCAAAATCCAACTCATTCAACATCGACGTCAATGAAGCTGTGCGGGTTATCCGTGAGGACTGCGCGACAGGTTGCGGGCTATGTGAGAAAGCCATTGCTGATGGCTTTCTATCAGGACTAAGAGAAGGAGGCAGATACAAAGAGAATTCTCTTGGTATTTGTCGTGATTCCTCCAGCGCTTTCAAGCGGGTAATACGAGCCGCAATATCTCGCTCTGAAGACATGTTTAAGTTTGCAACACTGGAAATGCTGGAGCGGCGTCTGCGGCGTCGTGCCATCTGCGAACGAGTGACCGTGGCAATGGATGAGCGCGTGGACGATGATGAGGAGGATGTATCAGAGACTGCCCCATTGCCTCTGGCCCACCGTGTGATGGCTAATTCTACAACTGCAGCGATGGCACCTAACCTTCCGCCACCTAGGAAGGAGGAGGAGGAGGAGGAGGAGGATGTGACGGAGGAGGCGGAAGAGGAAGCAGGACTTGGTGAACAAAGGGGGGGAGGCTCTCCGCGGTATATGTCGTCATCTTCTTCATCCCATTGATTGCGAATTTCGTTCACCAAACGATTTGGGGGCTGAATTGGAGAAGGAGCTGGTCTTATTAGATCTAAAGAGACCAGTGTTGAGGGTGTTGCAGAGGATACAGCTGTGGTAGCTTCTGTTGGATCAGTGGAAGGCATATGCATGTTTGGATACTTGAACACGAATAACCACGTTAATGCTCCCAAGACATGAAAGTTGTCATGCAAGCCCCAGTTGGACAACTTCGAGGTATTGGGGTTCAGATTGGACAAGCGTCGTGTGGCATGACATTCGTACTGTCTGACAGTGATAATGGTATGCAGAGAAATTGGCAGTTCAAGCTGAGGTCACTATATAACTGTCACGTGATATACGTAAAAGTCGAATACTTGTCTAATGGGAAAGTGCGGTGAAATATGACTGCACATCATAAGATACCCTGTTACTTATCTATCTTCCTACGTTTATTAGGAGGATAGCCGGCATCGGGCAAACCAAAGGAGCGTTTAATCCCGCTGTCATTCCCGCCTTTTGGAAAAGGTCTCGATTTCTTTTCCTTTTGGCTGATTTTCTTTTGCTTTTTTTCGATAGCCTTCTTGACCGCGCGAGTTCCGCCATCGGCTGAAAGGGCTTCGTATCTCGCTCGAGCAAGTAGCTGCCGTTTATCCGCTACATAAGTGGTCAGTTAGCAAAAGTTTCTTAAGTTGCTAAAACCACTTACTCTCTTTCATCCACCATCCACCCTTCCCACCCTTGCGTTTCTCTTTCTCCTCTTTGCTGACTTTTGTTAGAGCATCTTGTTCTACTTTGTCACGGCGATCCTTGTTGACGATGCTTTCAATTCTTTTTACGGCAAACTCCAATCGAGCCACTTCCTGTTCCCTTTCCTCACGAAGGTTGCGAGGTGATGAAGACAGGACCTTCCGAGCTTGCTTGAGATTTTCTCGGAGAGCGCTGAGCTCTGTTTTATGAGCATTCGCCAGAAAGCTATATTGTTTCTGGAATTTTTCTGCAGAGAACTCGCCAGCAACGGAGAGGAATCGTGGATCTCGAGGTTGCTATATAATTGTGAGAAACCGATATATAAGAAATAAATGAAATGTGTTTCACCACTTTTAGCACTTCCACTACAGTCCTCCTTCGAGTTACAGGTTTCTTTGACGTCACTTCCATTGGCCTTCACTGGCCGTCAGTAACACAAAAACTAGTCAGAATACATATACTCGCGCATGTTTATTCGGCCTTTTTGAGATATCAGACCTAGGCTTTAGACTCCATTCTGGTTTTGAGCCTGCTTTATTCTCTACAGCAAATGGTTTATGAGGCGCGGAACTTTCGTCGGCGGAAGCTTCGGATCCAGATTCACTGTCTGAGTCGCTTTCTGGTTTGGTTTGCCGTAGAATGTGCTGAGCACGGCGTAATGCCCCAAGAGGGAGGCTAGTCAAATCTATAAGGTATATTAATTGGCAAAGATACACGAAAAGAACATGGAACAAACTTGATTCCAGCTCCTCCTGCATAGAGATAAATCCTTCAGTGGGATGCAGCATGCTAGCCTAAATAGAGCTTACTAGTTGTGTGAGACTAGTATCATTGGGGGGAGCAGTTCCATCAGGCTGGCCCATGTCGTCTTCATCATCTACCCATTGGAATGCTCGAGGACCATCCGCATCACTGAGATCCTCTCCTTCTGAATCTTCTGAGGATGAACCACTGTCTCCGTCGTAAGATCCAGCACTTGATCCTTCTACGAAATCTTGTTGCTCGCGTTCATCTGTACCGTCCTCTGTTTGTTTAGCCAGAGAAGAATGGCCAGGCATTCTTTGCACTATAAGTTATAACCACAGTTGGAAGACTAACAAGGAAGTTGCGTCTAATAAATAGTGGTAAATATAGACTATTTTACTATAGTTCATGACGTGATGTATTTACCATAATGAGCTACTGTACGTTGTTGACCTCTGCTTCATGTACTCGCTTTCGCCATAGTCACGCACGGTCATCTACTTCGCTATACGTCTCCCTAGCTTTATTTTATCATACGTACGCGCAAGTAAATTGTGCTAGAATGACCGTACAGAGCCTTATCAGGCGCTTCGAAAACCCCCCTCAGTGCTCGCCGCCTCTGCGGACGAATCAGATTTCAATATCCCCTCCCGACGTAGCATCCGACAGACTTCCTGACACAGTAAATCCATCTTCTCCTCTTTATCTTGATGTACCAAGGGAACCTTCTCCGGACTTGCCCGCTCCTTCATCCTCTTCAGGCAGTACCAGAAGTGACATATCTGCCATTTCCAGCACTGTTCTTAATCCCGCATCCGATATTACTGCTACTACAGTGAACAAGGCAATAGTCAAGGAGCGAATTGCTGGCAATGATTTATCTAGCGGGGAGGCTGAAAAGGATGGCACGGAATTTCTATTGAACCATAAATACCCACCTACCGGACGATTTCAGAAGCCGTCTGCAACTTTTTCCAATAAATTCACCGGACTTCTTAAGCGGCGGCGTTCAACTAACCTGACAAACCACGTTCCTATTGCTGCTTCTGTAGTTTTCTCTCGTAAAGCCATGCCTCTTCATCTCCCTATTCTCGATAAATATCTGTCGACGCTTCCTCGGACAACATTAATAGACAATGTTGAAAGGAGCCGCGCAATGTTCCCTCCAATGGATATGCTAGCGAAGCTGGGAATGTCCGTAGATGATCTTGAGCATAATGCAGTACAGCCCCCAGCGTGGCGGGATCGCAACTCCATTCTAGGTGTCGGTCTTGGTTGGAGTATTGGAATCTTGGTGTGTAGCTCTATCAATATATTTGATCTGGATTAACGAGTGCTAGGGGTCAAGTTTGCTTGCCTCCTTTTATAGCTTACAGGGTCTTTTCAATACCGTTCAGATTTTTGCATTGTTGCTTAGCACCATAGGTATTTCAGCATTTCAACACTAAGATAATGTTACTTCTAAAAACATCACGGCTGCTAGTCCCTATCACTCACGAAAATGTAGCAAATAACTGGCGGCAACTATTTCTTGGGACAATGTGAGCTACTCGTTTGTCTATCCTTGTCGTCTCAAGTACTAATATACTATTCTAGACCAAATGTGCTGGCTTTCAATTTTGCATCTACCCTAGTCCAATCTCTTCTTCTTCTCCTGCTGTTCATGTCCATTTCTGGGTGGCTGCTATATTATTTCTATCGCGCAACTGGTCTCTGCAATCACTACAAATGCGCAGAAGGACTCCAGCAAGCATCATCCAGAGGCAAACAATGGGGTCTTGTTATAGCCACCTTCTTCCTGACAGCCATTTACTTGCCTCTAAGTACCATGGCGATTCATGTTTTAGTTTGGTCTCAAGATTTATGGATTGTCCCTAATCCTTATGTGAATGCGACTATCTTCCCACCAGAGCCCTTAGGCCCAAGCGATGAATTTAGAGACCCATTGGACTTCTGCTGGACAACTACCATGAAACGCAATGAAGTCAATTATGCACCTCTGGTTGTCATATTATCCGCAGTCGTAGTAGCATTTGTAAGTCATAAAGTCAGCTTATTTGATATCACCCCTGATTGGTTGATAGTTGACCATATGGTATCCCATTGTTTTAAGACGGGTTATAAAAGAAGCAGCGCCGAAGGTAGATAACTTCACGGAGCTCGGTCGCCCCCGGAACGCTTTCGACATTGATGCCGAATACCAACGGCTATTAGAGCGCGACAAGAACCCATTTGCATTTCTGTATCGTGGTATGTTCAAATTACAATGTTCGCTAGTTGGTATTGACTTGGTACTCAGCTTTTCGATACGATTGGAGTACATACGAGTCAACATACTTGCTCGCCAAACTTAGTACGCTGGTGATTGTAGCCGTTATTGACTCCAACAACTGTCTCTTTCGTTCATTCTCCCATATAACCATTCCTATTGTCCGCCAGATACTGTTGCTTCTTTCCACTCTGGGCTTTTTCTTGGCCCAGTGTCTTCTCGCCCCCTTTATCGATCCGGTCAACAATGCCAGTGAATGGACTTCGCGCCTTAACTATGTTTTGACATCAATAGTTGCTCTTTTGGTTGCCCTCGATGTTCCTGGCAAGAATATCATCGATACATATGTTCTCTATGGGTTAGTTGGCTGTATAAATAATCCAATTGTTACCCGAGCCTGATGATTTGTTTACTAGAATTTATGCTGTAACATATGGCCTTAGTGTTTGTAAGCAATACTTAGTATTACCATTATCATCATTAACGGTGGTCTTTTCCCTTTTGATAACAGACTTTTCTATCATCCACCTGGATATTTCGCAACGTCTCGTTAAAAGTGAGTTTTCATTTACCTTGTGGAAATTAACAATCCTTATATTCTTAGGGCTCATGCGAAGAATCGATTTTAGTAAGCAATGCATTTTTCTACTATATTGATTGCCTGTTAAGAAGAGCTAGGCGTAGATATATTCTCACCTAGGCACGTCCGATTCGGTTAACATTATCTGATGTACTATCTGACTCATGTTAGCCTGGATATTTCACCCACTTCAATACATACCAAGCGGCGAATTTGGCAAGAAACTATAACAACCCTCTTTCTTACTGACTCCAAATGCAAAATACCCAAGGAGCAACAGATGGTTTTCGCACAAGCTCCTAATTCCAGAATTCCGCCTTACTTATTGGACTTCCGTGGCAGTCCGGGAGAAAGGCATGTTGAAAACCTCAAGGTTTGCCCGTTGTCAACCTTCAATCGCATATTTTGTCTGATCGGATAATGAAAATAGATACTTCGTGAAATTGGTTTAGATGCATACAACACTGGTATCACATGGAGCACAGGATTTGACAATGGCTGGTGTAAACGTTTATCGGACAATATTCAGAGGAATTTTTTGGGTCCCGATAGCTACTGGCAAAACAAAGAAAGCTCTGCTAGAGGGCTTGGATGTGGTAGCTTCTTTGGAACTTCTTGGTGGATACCTTTCCCTCCTACACTGGTAAACTTCTCCCAGACATGTGGTGTTCTTATTTGAATGGCCTAAACCGATAGGTCATACACTACGATGACGGTAGCATGGCCGTCTTAAAGGAAAGATCGGACTTCGAAGCATATATTTCCCAAAACTCAAACTCTGCCGTACAATTGAAAAAACACATTCGCTTGTCTCTTCGCTCGCTTGACGGCCAGATCGTTTATTGGCCATATGAACATGTGAAGGTAAGCTGCGTGGTCTACGTGCAGACTACTTTGATCTAACTCTTTAGTAGCCACTTGGATCTCGCCTGCTCCAGTGCTGTAGAAGAACGGGATATGCTGCTTTCAATGCTACTCATTTTCGCTCATGTGTTTTGACCATCAAACATCGAGGACATTTATTATGGCGTGGGCTACAATTAGGAAGTGGTTTCGATGTAGAGCTCAAATACTCGAAGGAAGTCCATGTGACGGGGGATACAATCGGGATAATTGATGACTATGAGCTAACCCCCGAACTAGCTCGCTTTCTAGAATTGAATCAAGAAGCTATTCAGCATAGGCTTCCGCTAGTCGAAGCTATCATTTCAAATTACCGGCTTCATCATAGGAAAGAATTCCGCAGAAAAGCTCATATATTATCATACAACTTCTTAATGAATGTTTACGAGCAACCCCGAGATCCAGAGGACCTCTTCCATGATTGCATTGGATGCGAGCGTGATACCCACGTTCGAGAACTTCTGCTCGGGAGTGAGACTGTATTTCGAGCAGCATATCGGCGCATGACTACAGTGCAACGCTCGGAAGCTGCAACTTGGTGGTACATATTTTGGGTATGGAAATGGAACGTTTATGCACTGCTCCTTAACCTGTTCTCATTTTCACATATCTGCAGGACGACTTGTGGAGAAGGAATCATGATACCATCTCGCAGCTTGAAGCCCATGCCGCGGATTTTAATCCACATTATCCTACGTCAATAGCTTACACGCCTCTACCCAGGGCGGCCTTAGAAACTTTCTTATCCCAAAGACAGCTCTACCACAAGTCGCCTCGAAGAAGCGATTTTTTTCATCAAGGATTCCTTAATAAGCTATATCTTAGGCTTAACGACGCTGTATTTCGTGATAGCAAACGGGTGAGATTCATTCTTCAAATCAGTCTACAGCAGTCCGCTCAGTTATTTTCATAGGCCATCATGTTCCACCTTGATGACGATCGACGAGAACTTGGCATGGATGATATTGACAATATGACTCACGGACGTCAATCTACTCTTGGTACGGGCCCAGGGACAGACCACGATGACGACTGGATACGAACCCGTCCTAATTATCGCTGGGAAGGTCTTCTCGGTGAGGTAGGTTCAAGCAAGTGGCTCGCGAAATTGGGTGCATGGTTTGGTATTACACCGTTTTGGAGGTATGGTCCATTTAACCGCGTATCGCTGGACGTCCGATTAGAAAATGGGCGTTATATTCTTCTCGATCACCTGAATATCGAATAGTATCTCCTAGCAGTATTAACTGTACCAGATCGGTGCCTCAATTCATAGTATTAGTTTCAATCGCTTAACGGAAGCTGCATATTAAAGAGAGGAATAGTAAGGTAATAATTACAATATTCTTTAGCGTGACAGTGCCGGGGCAGTGTCTGGGTCGATAATACCATGATTCTGCGCCGCACTCCCCATAACAGTCCTTTCGTAGACATGTTCTCCGCCTTCGGTCTTCACTCCGGTATCCTTTTGAGTAATATTCCGAATCATAGATCGAGTAAACTTGGAACTGGCATTAAGAATCGCCTGCGTTACACCTTTCTTGGACTGGCTATCTAACTCGCTCGAATAAGATCGAACCACGGAAGATTCAGGTTTATATGGCCAGTTTCGTTTCATCTCTTCTTCAAGCGGTAAAAGGGAAGAAATAAGTTCAGGATGTTTGATGATAACATCGGCCAACGCGGGATATCCTGAAAGAGAGGCTTGTTCCAGAACAGATGGATGAATTACCTCTTGCGTAACTTTGTTAATCGACGTTGGGAGGGGTCGCTTCACAGTGAGTGCAAGCGAGAATATTCCAGAGGCCGAACTAAATGGTGCTCCCAGTCAATATCCAAACATGGAACTTTATGCAGGGTAAAAGCGCACTCATGCGGTTTCTGAGTTCCCCATGGAGCCACCGGCTGAGAAAGCCCTCCAAGGTAAGATATATCCATAGACAACAAGTCCCCTACATTTGCCTAGTGAAAAGTTGAGCGTGACCGACTGAGCATGCAAAAAGTTACCAGCTCACTTACAGCCATCCACACCAAGGCTAAGTCCGCCAAGTCATGCTCCTGATAGCCGCCTCCAATCTGTGTGGAATTTAATTAACTTCTCAGCCCGATTAGCAGCTTGTTTTGAGCGGTAACTACTCACATCTGAATGGCTTCCTTGACGCGGACAGCATTATGAGGGCTAAGAAGAGACATAGATAATAAGCTCACCTGTGAACCAGCACTACAATAGTTTTATAAATGACTGAAATCAAAACAAAGAATGCACCACTCACTTGTTTCAACACTTGCCCCTTCCGACGTCCTTCTTCAGTTTGCTCGAATTTATTACAATTCTTATAAACATATCAGAAATATAGTAAGCAAGAGCATAGAAACGTTGTAATATTACAAAATCGACTCGTGTTTCATTCAACGCCAAAGCTTGATATGCGCGTTCAACATGTTCACCAAGAACCCTGTCAGGAAATCCGAATAGTGTTCTGACCCTCTTTGATCTGAAAGTTAGCTCTTCCGGAAGTCCTAAAGAACCAACAGTATCAAAGACCCCAAGGCACCTATTAAAGAGAATGGAATCCTATGAGATGGATTATAATATAAGCAACGATAAAACTTTATGACCAACTTGACAGAGAAGCCATTCTCGTCCATATCTACTCTTTTTTTGCCAGGCGAGTCGGGCTGATTCCAAGGAGCTAATTTCTCATTGAGAGAATTGACTTCTTAGTTAGAATGTAGATTAGTTCCTGTTACAAGTAATGATAGTCGACTAAGATGCTCTTCGAGAACTAACCTTTTTTATCCTTGCTTTTGCCGAGCATTTGATATGCAATAAATATACCTGCGAAGTGATCCATGTCTTTCCTGTCAAGTACGCCAATCTCTCCCTGCAGCGGATTACAGTCAACAAAGGTTCTAATGAAGAATATCGAGTTTAATTACAATAAACATGGCGACCATGCGCGCTGTATATGCTCCCTTGTTTTGTTTCATGACAGGATCAAAATTAAGATTGTCGAGGAGGACCCACCCGAGAGAATCCAAACAAGAAAATCTACGACAGGATATAAGTATACAGAAAATAGATAAACAATCCTGCCAGCATACCTCATCTCCTGGGAAGTAATTGCTAGAAGTCGCAGACGATGAGAGGCATCCGAATAATTAAATGTAACTTACTGTGCAATGAACGCATACGCTTGTTCGACTTTGTCAGCTGGAAATCAGACTTAGTAGAACCATATGATTGTCATAGGATCAGCAAATCTCACCAAGGGAGGCCCCTGTTGTGCCTAAGTAAGAGAGTCATGATTGTGCACAATATACGGAAGTTTAATCTTATACTACCTTGTACATATTCTGCATAAAAGTTCTTTTCCGACCCAATGCCTGATTGATAAAAAACAACTTGCATTACTGGGCGCTCAGGTCGAATATCTTCGTGGTTGATTGTCCTTGCTAACCTCTAATCTGCCGCAGTTTCATTAAGAACAAGTAGTAACAAGAAAATAACTCGCACCAAGACGTTGGTGTACGCTGAGCGCCTAGTCTGTGAGACACCATCTTGCCAGGTCCTGTGAATAAAAAGCTGGTCCATCAAAGAGATCAAAAAAGCTAGGACAATATTAATCAATTCTGACCCGTCACAACAGACAACTATTCGCTTATGGTTTCTTCGGCGCAGGTCTTGATTACTATAATCATGGGAGGGATCTGTGGGTAAGCGACGCGGAGACTTTCCTGGGCTGCCACTGTAGGGGGTATGCGCTGTCTGGCTGAGTGAAATATGGTCAGAATACGGGGTTTGTCCTTCGCTGTGAGGGGTATGAATTCTATCGCGTTGTGGCTCCTCCTTGAGCGAAGAATTATGATTTAACAGATCGCGACTTCGCAGGAAACGTGTGCTTGGCTGGGAACTTGACGAGTGGGTATCGATATCATCGACATTATGGACGATGTGGGATTCGTCACGATCAGTTTGAAAAAGCAGGGAATCAGAGGTGGCCATTATTGCATTGTCGTATATAGTAGCTCATTTAGTAGCTATAAGAGCGGCGACGAAGGCGGGGTATCGGTAATATCTAAGACTGAGAGGCGCTGCTGACTTATAGAAATGACCAGGAAGCAAGTCAAGTTCGAAGAAGCGATTTGCTTACTTTGGTCAGGCGCCGCACTATATTTATCCCGTTTGAGCAGCAGCAACGTTTCATCCAACCCACTTAGATGAACATGGGTGAATACGCTGGACTCTATAGATATACTAGCCTCATACGCGTATTACATTATGCGGAGTAGTGTAGAGTACCGTGGAGTACGGAACTATTTGCCAAAACGCATTTCTGCTTCTGCAAATTCATCTAATGCCTCTCTAAAGGTAACCTCTTGCAGTGGTATAGCTTGCGCACTGCTGGGGAATCCGAACAGCTGCCTCAACCATCTTCGAAGTGATTTCCGCGTTGAGCTATGGCTAATAAGTTGGCAGGAAAAGTAAGCTCAGAGAGTCAGGATGTACTGTATCACTCACAATATTTCTGTTAGGCTAATATGCCAAGGAGGATATCCGTGTAATTCGCACGGAGTTCCATTATAATCTACAGAGTTTAAAGGATGAATAATCATAAAATTCGGGGAGGAGAGGCCATCCTCGTCTAAAGGAGAACCACCATTTAACGTTAAATCACCATGGAAGGAATGTGTCCCACCTTCTAGTAGCGCATCAAAGTCTTGCACGGACAACTCGAACTGAGATGACTCATGACATGCATGCGACAGGGCGAGCGCACGAGCTGCAGATGCTATGGCAGGTTTTGATGATTCTCGTGAAGCTAAACATATTGTTAGCGGTTTTCTTTGGGACTTTGAGTAACCATGTGCTGCAGAAGGGTTAACGACAATGACCATTCCTTGTGAGCATACTCACTTCGCTGCATTGTGGATATGCGTCTTCTCCGTGACTCATTTACACGCGAAGCATCTTGTAGTATTTTCTCGTTGACCTGTATTGTTATCACGTCTGTTGCTACATGATGGCGCGGGGACAAAGGCCTAGACTCTGAGTAGTCGGACGCGGGGGGAGTTGGAGGATATTCGGTGTCAGATTCAAAGCAGTCGCCTCCGGTGAGAGTGGCCTGCAACTGTTCTCGGATGACCGAAGCGCAAGATAAGACAATTCCTGACGCCATTCGTCACAGTTAATGTTTAATTCAAGAATTCTAGCGCACCTTTTTCTTCATAAACCGTCAGTTTCCCAATTCCCACTGAACGGCACCAACCGGCCACTCGCACCACGGTTTGAACAATAGCTTCCTCCGAAGCATGATAGTCTAGACTTTTATCTGATACAAGAAGAACGGCAATGTGTTTTGGTATGCGTTTTCGGTTTGCTTGAAGAGGGGAGGGTGAGGGTCTAGTGTGACGTTGCCAGAACGCGTGAAGAAGTTTGCACAATGCATAGATGAAATGAACGACGTGCAGACATAGCAATGAAACAATGCCCATTATTTAAAACGGGCTAGTATAGGAAAAACAGTGCAGTGAATATAAGAAAGCTTTGAGAAAGCGCTATGTATACTCGAGTATACCGTGACGTGGTCACGGCTTCAGATTACCGACCCGGTGTTCAAGCTCTTAAAATAGGCGTAAATGACGATACTGTGCGAAAAGTATAAAACATTTATACAATAATATATTTCCTTCACGAGCTTAAAATGATCCGCAGAGAAAGATAGTATTCAACTAAAGGAGAATTGGTTCTGCCTGAATAGCCTTCTTGATCTTCAAAAGTATGCTTGTTTTCCAGTTGTCAAGCTTAGTCACGGAGTCAAACTCTACCACTGCCCCCGTGAATCCTTCCTCATCGCCAGCTTCAATGGACTCGATTAATGCATTTACAAACTTAGCTTCACGAGTGGAATTGAATGTCGTATCTTGATTTGAGTATTTTGTCATATTCCGCCTTGCAGTAACAGGGTCCTAAAACGAACCTATCAGCGTCCAAACTAACAGTGATTGCTGGATCAACACACATTCATGGCCAAGGCACACAATTCTGCTCTTAGCCAGTACTCTTTCACACTATACTTTGTCAGTGCAGACGTCAGAGAATGATCTGCAACTTGTTCATAACGAGCTATCGCTTGAGGGTATTCCTCAAGCTCCGCGTGTAGATCTGCCGCATCTTTGAAGCACGCATTAGCAGTTCTGTTATCAGAATAAATTCACTCGTATATAACGGAAAATATTCAAGGGCTTACGCGGTAGCATCTTCTTGGGAATACCAATCACCAGCTCTAACATAACTTTCACAAGCCTTTCGTAGATCATTTGATTCCTGCAAATATATTTGGCCAATCTCTTTCTCTCTATCCGCAGCTTGCCTAAAGCGACCACTCTGAGTGAGATGAACGATCGTTTGGGTCAAGGCTTGAATAGCCACTGCATAATATGTGAATCACTTGTGCACAGGTCTACTCGTAAGAGCTCACAATCAGGAAATCCCCGTTTATATGCCTTTGCGGCATTCCACCAAGCGTTGGCTGCCTCATTCACCTCTTTACACTTCTCACGACATTCCGCTTCCCTAGAGAAAGCATCTCCAGCCTCCTTAAAGAGCTTCTCCAGCTTGAACGAATTAGCAGCCTGTTGATACAAGTCGCCTGCTTCCTCGAACTTTGTCGAGGATGAAGAGAACCATCCAGCAGAAGAGTTAGCTTTCTTATCGGCTTTTTCAAGGAGAATCTGTGCTGGAGATTTAGAAGGCATCGTCAGGGACAGTGTGCAAGTAAGTTTCGATGTAGTGAGGTGGTAAGTTGACAACACAGCCGCTATAAGCAGCGCTTCCATACGTGGTCAGGTGATGTCATTATAGGCTTAAAGAGGTTCGCGCGCGCTCAACTGTCCCCCCAGTCAATCTCTTCTTCCCTACCATCGATTAAGATGGCTACAATCCCAGTCGACGCTATCAGAAATTTTGCAGATATCCACCCTAAACCTTCAAACTTGCGGTTTCAATATGGAACTGCGGGATTCAGAACGCTGTATGTAACAATTGGTGCTAGCTACGTGCGTCTCCTTACGATTCTGTCGACAGAGGAAGCAATCTGGACTCTGTCCTCTTTCGTGTAGGCATACTAGCTGCCCTCAGGAGTAAAAAACTAGATGGAAAAACAATAGGTGTTATGGTAACAGCTTCTCATAATCCTGAAGAAGTAGGTACTTCTTTCCTTCTCTCGACGCCAGTTTATTTAACGACTTCCTAGGATAACGGCGTCAAACTGGTAGATCCTCGAGGCGAGATGTTAGAATCTTCTTGGGAAGCTCATGCCACGTCCCTTGCCAATGCATCTACTACCGATGATTTTGTGGATGCAGTCGAATCATTTGTTCGCGCAACCAAGATTGATATGTCAAAGCCAGCAAGAGTAGTCTATGCCCGCGATACCCGACCATCCGGAGAAGTTCTTGTATCTGCACTAGAACACGGGTTGAGTGCTATTGGAGCAGAAACGCGCAATGCGGGAGTCACCACGACTCCAGTACTGCACTACCTTGTTAAAGCCATCAATACCAAAGATGCGAAGGACAGCTACGGCGAAGATTCGGTACAAGGTTATTATGAAAAGTTGAGTGCTGCTTTTAAGAAGTTAATGGTAAGTGCAAGTTGTTATATCAAAAGGTCGGCGCATTTGAAACATGACTGGGTAGGCTGGACGACCGAAACCACCGACACTGCTGATCGACTGTGCTAATGGAGTCGGAGCTCCCGCTGCTCAAGAACTCTCGAAATATGTCGGCGAAATTCTTCCCATTCATCTCGTAAACACGTCGACTACTACTGCTGGAGCGCTTAATAACGCGTGTGGTGCTGATTTTGTTAAAACGATGCAGAAACTCCCTCCTTCATTGATAAACGTCATGAAAGCTGGTCAACGGGGATGCAGCCTTGACGGTGACGCCGACCGTTTGATGTACTTTTATCTCGACGGACGTGGCGCCTTCCATATGTTGGACGGCGATAAAATTGCAGCTTTAGTCGCAGCTTTCATTGTGGAGCTCGTGAGGTTGGCTGGTCTAGATCGTGAAATTAAGGTGGGCGTTGTTCAGACGGCATATGCCAATGGAGCTTCCACCAAGTACTTGTCAGAGGTAAGTTTACACTACAGTTTTAGTGTCCCATGTATAATTCAACTTCCCGCATCTGCAGCGTCTACCAGTGAAATGCGTGCCGACTGGTGTTAAACATCTCCATCACGCTGCAGAACACTATGATGTTGGCGTGTATTTTGAGGCGAATGGCCACGGAACTGTCCTGTTTTCACAGTCCACGCAGGAAAGGCTTGCCGCATACGAACCGACAACACCTGCCCAATCGACCGCACTAAATCACCTTATCAACTTGACCCAGCTCATCAATCAGACAGTCGGAGATGCACTCTCCGATATGTTACTTGTTGAGGTTGTGCTTGCACATAAATTCTACTCTGGCGTCGAATGGGATTCCTTGTATGCCGATCTTCCTAACAGGCTTGTGAAAGTCGTAGTCAGCGATAGAAACTCTTTCAAAACAGAGGACGCGGAACGTCGTTTAGTAAGCCCCCCTGGTCTGCAGGCAAGAATAGATGAACTTGTCCGGAAATATGAAGGCGGACGTTCCTTTGTAAGGCCAAGCGGTACTGAAGATGTGGTTCGAGTGTACGCCGAGGCTGTTTTGAAGACACAAGCAGACGGTGTGTGAAAATTCTTTTCGTATTTTGTGGGCAAATAATGACACTGAAATAAACAGAACTCGCTTTTCGTGTTGCGGGACTTGTTTATGATGCTGCTGGCGGTGATCCTATTAAGCGGCCGAAGGAATTCATATAATTTGATTCGCTAATTTAGCGGCATTCAAGGTTCGCATACCTGTGGGATGTCTGCGACTACGACCTGTACTTGAAATATAAACTGTATATGATTCTCGACTAAATGATGGAAAAGTGTACACTGTAGATATGGACTTCTGTATACAGTCGAACCTGCCATAACCCATACCTCTGATAGCCCATAACCTGCTATAACCCATAGGTTTTGGCAGCTACCAAAACCAAAATTTACACCAAAACTGACCTGTCATAGCCCATAACCTCCCATAACCCATAGATTTGAACGTCCACCGAGAGGTATGGGTTAAGACAGGTTCGACTGTATGCACATAGAGGACGGGGATCAAGCGATAATGATCGGAACTAGGTTACGCGATTGCACGTCATAAGGAACAGGGCTTGGACAAGTTCAATAATAGCTTGTGGAGGCGTTACATTTCGTCTGCTAACACTCCCCAACTCGTTTCCTTCTCTTTGACTATCGAAAAATGTGTCGCTTCGTGATTTACAAAGGCACATCGCCAGTACAACTCTCGCATGTGTGTCTCTAGCTTGAACCGTCTTGCAGCCATTGCTGAACGAACTTGATACCAGCTTCTTACCCGCCCATGTCACTCTATCATTAACCAAGCCTTTGATTCTCGTCTTCGCCTTGACCGTCGAAGACCAATGAATGGAGATGGATTTGGCGTTGGTAGCTAATCTCTCGTCGTCCTAATGTTGTCAACACTGATGTACTTTAGGATGGTATGATACGGTATTTGACGAAGAACTTGGAAGTCAGCCGTGCATCTTCACCTCTGTTACACCAGTCAGTACCCGAATACGTATTACCAGTGTCCTGCTGATATAAAGGACACCCTCTTAGGCATGGAATAACGTGAATTTAACAAGATTGGCGGAGAAGATCAAGTCACCACTTGTTTTGTGAATATCAGTTTCCGCTTTTACATGTCATCTCGCTAAAACTGTCATTCAGTGGGCATGTAAGGGCCACGACTGCAGGATCACTTTCGTTAGATAACTGCCATCCTTTTGTGCACGGAAAGCTTATGGTAAGCTCTGATCGACCATCGCTGTTCATCTCCTTATCCAACACAGTTCATGCACAATGGTGGGATTGCGGACTTCCCTGGGATAAAGCGGAGGCTTCAAGCTGGTCTACCGGACGTGGCGTTTAACATGGTTCAGGGAAATACAGGTACACCTTGGGCTCATTCTGCATTTCACGTCTAACTGGCGGCCGTTGAGTAGATTCCGAATGGGCTTTCGCCTTGTTTTTATCAAAAGTGAGAGAACGAGCTACGAGCTACACGAGACTGGATCACTAATTTTTTCTTCAGCTGCCTGATGCCAATGCTAAATCCTTCACTTGGGAAGTGTTGCGGAAGGCAATGCTAGAAACTATATCGACTTTGAACTTGTACGTGGAAGAGGCCCACATTACTGAGGTAGACTTAATTTTGTGTTCTTATGCCCGAAATATAAATGACGCTATTCTCAGCCTAGCCTTATGAATTTCTGTGTCACCGACGGTGAAAGCGTGGTGGTGACTAGATATATATCATCAAGGAAAGATGAAGCTGCTTCACTGGTAATTACATAAAGCTAAATTTGGTTTATCATTATGCTCACACAATTTACAGTGGTTCTCTTCTGGAACTGAATTCAGTGAATATGCTGAAGGAGGACACTACAAAATGTCAAAAGCAGACAAACGGGAGAATATAATTATGGTTAGCTGAACTTATCTCAATGTCCACTAACGCTTACCGAAATCTAGATTGCCAGCGAACCTTTGACATTTGAAAGAGGTGTGTAATATTCCTCAACTACTGGCACCGTGATATCTTATGTCTACGTAGCGGACTGGATGGAAATCAAGACCAACCATATGGTGGTTATTACGCCGAAAATGAACCTTCTACAGATACCCATCATCGACAAGTTCTATGTGCCACCATCTGACCCTGCAGCTCTTACACGTGCAACAGAATTTGCTCAAGAGAAGGGACTACTCGCTCCTCGGAAAAATATCAATGTCATCAATCCCGCGCTTTGAGTTGATGAGTACCTGTTACCTGCTTTATGTAAATCTTGTGTCTGTTAGCTTTATTGTATGTCTGAGTTGGCGGTGTATCCTACTTGTTACCGTAATAATGCCATTTATTTTAATCTACACAGCCACCACGTGTCTTGGTGAAGACAATCGACCTCTGGATGCCGCTCACCACATTGTCCATGACTCCAAAGCCATCGACTTTGGCTATCCTTTCTTCTTGAATTTTTTTCTTCACGACTTCTCCTTGAAACCACAGTTCAATTACACGGTTCAGACCGTCCTCCCGGGTTCGCCCTATCCATGTTGAACCCATGGTTCCTCTGGAGCGCCATTTCGCACACCGCTAGGTATGTTAATCATGTCGTGTTGCTATATAAAATCCCAACGCGTATTTTAGGCTATCCACTGCTCTCCAAATCCTTATTTTCCTTCCACTGACTCTGGCAACTCTTTCTACTCAGGCATTCCTGTTGCTGTCATTACTTCTGTGCATCCATTCACTTATTCATGGCACAATGATTCTGTTGTGGGGATCTGAAGCCCTCACGGTTCTTCAAGTTCCTATGCACCCATTTCTCCTTCTCTTGTGTTTCAATATATTCTCTTCGTCGGTAAACCCATGGCTCCTTACTGCTGCCGACTGGTGGGGCAAGGCTTTGACGTTTTCGGGACCACTGTTTATCACTATGGAAGGGCTATCGAGCTTGCTGGTAATGCAACAGCTTGGGCAACAAGGGAAGCGTCTTGTAGGCGAAGGAGAGATTTACCAATTCGGTCTTTTAATTGCCTCAGCTATGGCATATGTTGCTTCTGCGTGGTGGATTGTAGATGTATGTCTGCCAAATTAATTCTCTGTCGTCTTTCTTACACTTATTCTAATTCAATAACTAGTCCTATCCTGCAGCTGCATCTTCCCCTTTGTCTTCCACCTTGCTTGGTGTGGCTATTACCGCATTTCTGTTCCTCACCTTTATTGGGTTTGTACTACGGCGAACAAATATCATCGAATCTTCGGGCCTTTCCCTCTTTATAGCTTATAACGTCTGGCTATGTGGATTTGATCAGAAATCTTTTACCGACCCTGCCTCCTCATAGTATGCCTTCTTTTTATCCTCTAGTGTGTTATGTTTATTCTATTCATCTTTCTTTCCCTTAGCACTCCGCTCCTTCCCAACATTCTGCCTCATTTCCAAGCCCTATTGAATTTTATAATGAATACACTGCCAAAGCCCGTCCTTATTGCCCTGCTGTACCGACTTACAATATTGCATCTTGCATCTCGCATACTTCCCACCATTGGCGCGGATAGCTGGGAATCAGAAGGTGGTGTTCACGACGGCTGGGATGATCGGCCAGTAGGTTCTAGAATGTTTATTGCACTACTATTAACCCATTGCGTTTTCGACAGACGTCCATCTTAACTCGAGTTTTGCTGACCTATCGGCAGTCAATTTTCATTACAGTGTATTCACATCTGTTATGTGCGTCTGCCACCCATTCACGTTTACGAACGCAAGCTGACTTCAGGAACAAATTTACTAGTGCTAGACCACTCGTCCCAAATTTGGTGGCGGTGGATGAACATTTTCTTTACACTCGTTATCTGGTCTGTGGAGCTGCTTGTGAGCTCAGAAGACGACGGCGTGGCGAAAGAGTGGAAAGTCGATTAATGACATGGATTACTATCCAGCCACTTTTTGCCCAAAGTATCTTCCCCCGAAAACCTCCAAGTAATCAAAGTAATCACATTCGGTTCCATGACTCCAGAGCAATTTGAAACTTTTTCCTACTCCCTGAAACTTCCTTGTTGGTAGCACGCTATGTACCACCATTAGTTGTTTGCTTTCCATTCAGCCGTCTCCTCGCTTTCTCCATCATAGTATTCCCTCTTCCATATCTGCCCCTTCCGTTTCACCTCTTCTAGGATGTGCTCGCATGCAACAAATGCCTCCTTCCTATGAGGCGATGATACGGCTATGACTTGGACTAGCTTCAAGGCATATTACAGACGACAGGTAGAAAAAATGGTACCAATGGACGGTTCGCCTACTGGGACATCCCCGATTCGGTGATGGACAGCGCAGCGCAGCAGTGGGCCAGTATGTGATGTAGATTCCGGCTGATGTTTAGAACGAGCAACCAGATGGCCAGTCTCGCGGACGATGTCAGCCATCGTCTTTATGGCTAGCTTTGAATATGCTTGATATTCCAGTCGCGTTACAATTTTCCCTGACGGGCTTGGTAGTCAGCAAATATGTTATACGTTTCAAGCACTAGCTCGCACCTTTGAAAGAATTTCTTGTTGTGCCTGGTGTTTTCAGGATAGGTTATTTATCGAATGGTTACATGAGAGGATAACTATTTCTCCCTGTTAACGTACCAATGAATACTGCAGTAGCACCGGCGGCATCGCTTCCAACAGACTTGATTATTTGATCTACGTCTAGCGAATAAGAAATGACACAAATTCCTTCAGGAATCCGGAGACTGGCCTCTATAGAGGTGGAAGGGGTAGACAAGGCCATGCTATTGACGGATTCACGGACCACGGCCCGTATATACATGAGCCTTGCGGACGCTTTCGGAAATGAAATATATAGTACATAAAGATACCAATTTCCGAAATACAACAGGGACCAGCTTGTCAGATTTGGTTTTACGTCCGGTGCTTGCCTTTCTGTGGTAAAATGCAGCTCTCAAAGAACTACCATTTCTTAAAGGGACGTCGCCGCATTTTGGCTACGTCAATACCGAGTTGTCGCAGAACGGTTACAAGACTTTCGAATGCTAGCAGGCATTCTCCTCTGGAAATTCATCCCGAAGTACAGCATGCGTTAGCCACAAACAAACCAGTAGTTGCTCTTGAGACTGCTCTTGTTACTCATGGTGTCCCCTTCCCAACTAACCTTGAGCTGTCGTTAGAGATTGAAGACATCGTGCGCTCTACTGGCTCTATACCAGCTACTATTGGTCTTGTTTCTGGACGCGTAAAGGTCGGCCTATCCAAGAATGAACTAGAACGCCTGGCTAGAAGAGTGCACAATCCGTCTAAAATTTCGCGAAGAGATATCGCAGCGGCCATTGCAACAAAGTCAGATGGAGGTATGTAATCGTATGATATATAACATCAAAATGAATTGCATGCGCTTCAGGCACTACATGCAGCGCGACATTGTTATTTGCTGCTCTAGCGGGAATAAAGGTTGATTTCTATCTTGTGATAATGTGTGATAAGTCTAATTCCGGCGACAGGTGTTTTCTACTGGCGGGTATGACGGTTCACCACCAATTATTTTAAGTTGTTAATTTTTCTATATGGCAGACTAGGCGGAGTTCATCGAGGCGGAGAGAACTGTGAGTTCCACTTAACATTTTTGTCTTTACTTACATCGAACATGCGGATAGCTATGGACGTGTCTGCCGACCTCCAGGAGCTCACTCGGTCCCCAGTAGCCCTAGTATCTTCTGGCGTGAAGTCTATTCTCGACATAGGAAGGTGAGAGTAGATTTCCAACAAAATGACAGCATACTAAACTACCTCCAGAACCCTAGAATATCTCGTAAATGTGTCATTCTCCAGTTATAACGAACATTATTAACGATACCTGTTATAGGAAACCCTGGGTGTCCCGGCTCTGGCTTACGGAGAGTCCAAGGAGTTTCCTGCATTCTTTACGAGACGTAGTGGCTTCAAAGTATGAGTTTTGTTCTCTTTTCAGTATACGCACTCAGAGGACACAGGTGCCGTGGAACATAACGGATCCGCGCACGGCAGCTGGAATATTGCGTATGACGGCAATTTTCTTTTTGTTGATAATAATTTTTAATTAGATTTTTAGACACTCAGTGGCAACTAGGAATGGAAAATGGAGTTTTAATCGCTGTGCCGATTCCGGAAAAAAATGAAGCAGACGGTGAAAGAATGCAACAATGGATCGAACAGGCCATCAAAGAGTCAGAAGAAAATGGAGTAAGCAAGCTTGGAAAGGAAGCTACGCCTTGGCTTCTCGACAGAATCAACCAGCTAAGCAAAGGTGTCTCCCTTTCGGCGAATATTGCGCTGATAAAGAATACTGCACTCGTTGGTAAGTTCAGCCTTCTAAAATTTAATGCGCGTCTAAAATGTAGTTAGGTGGCCAGATTGCTAAGGAATATTGTGACATAGCGGGTGAGAGCTCGGTAATTAAGTGAACTCCGTTTCTTCTCCAGTCTGTCTTATAAAAACTGTTAGGAGGACTTTGCTTCAAGGGGAGCATTCGCAGCTACGCAAGCAGCAAAAAATACTGCACAAAATAAAGCTTCGACCAATGGAAATAATTCGCATGTGAGTCGTGTCAACTACATCCACAATGAGCGCAGGTTTAATAATAGGATGCAAGTAGCCTTCCGCAGATGTTGTGGTCATTGGTTCCGCGGCAGTAGACATTACTGCGCAGGCACATGCTGATACCAATCCGACGCTAGCAGTGCATTCAACCGCTCCAGGCAAAGTTTCTCTTTCTCTGGGTGGAGTAGCTCGCAATGTCGCAGAAGCGTGTACCCGCGTGTTGGCTGCACAGGCATCAGAGCTATCGACAGTTCTAATCAGTTCAGTCGGCGAAGACTCGCTTGGTCACCTCTTTGTCCAAGAAACGGGAAATCTTGGTATGAGAACAGATGGGCTCAATTTCACCGATAAGCGGACGGCAGTATGCAACATGGTTCTTGATAGCCAGGGACATCTCATCGGCGGTGTTGCAGATATGACCATTACTGAAGCTATAACCAAAGAAATGGTTGTGTTTTCTCTTCACTGATTAATTCAGTTCACTGACAGGCGTTCATAGATTGTCCGCGATATCGCAAGATATGCGCCGAAGATTGTCGCCTTCGACGGTAATTTGACTCCAGAAGTTATTTCTGAAATCGTTGACTACTGCATGACTCACGGGATATCGAGTGAGTTGATTTGATACTCATCCAAGCGTCTCTCTGACCTATTATTGTTGCAGCATTTTTGTACGCAAATGCTTTCTCGCATTCTAAGTATTTGTCTAATTCTACATACATTACCTTCAGTGAACCAACTTCTGTGATAAAGTCAACTTCCATTCTCCCGGTCATTGCATCACAAACGAGAAATGCTCGGTCAATGGATGCCGCACCCGTCACGTTCTTTTCTCCAAATCTTCTTGAACTTAGCCAGGTCTATCAAGCAATGCGGTGTGAGCCCTATGACCTCATGACCAACGAAAACTGGTGGCTTGCAATCGAGAAACTCTCGTTGGGCACTAAGTTCCAAACCGACTTAGGACACTTGACCAAGAGGGAGGTTTCAGACAGTGACACATCCAAAGAGACACTTAGATTCCTTGTCGATGACGGTATCGTCCAAATGGCGGTGAATCTTCTCCCGTTCTTCCAACACATGTTTATCAAATGCGGCGACCGTGGTACAGTTGTGGCCATGCACATCTACGGAAAAGACGCAGAAGAATCCGCTTGGGCTCGGGAGCGCAGCAACCCGCGCAATCGGTGCATCGTTGCACACACCAAGCGTGGCGACATTGTAGTATTAAAACATCTTCCGGCACCTCGAGTTGAAAAAATTACAAATGTTACCGGCGCCGGGGATTCTTTCGTCGGAGCTATACTAGCTACTCTGGCGCACAATCCAAAAGCGTTATACGACCCAGAAACGTTAAATACTGCTATCAACGCAGCACAAGCAGCTGCAGCCTCTTCTCTGCAAAGCCATTACGCCGTCTCTCCCTTACTGTCCAATCGTGATATAGGAATGTCATGAACACTTAATCGTCTATGGTAGACCGTTATAACGTAGTTAACGGCCCAACTCGAACGACTTCTCGTGCTCGACGACGGTTCTCTTTTGCTAATAAAGCTGCTTCTTTGTTGGCAGTCTTCATTTTTTTTTCGAATCGAGCCTGAATATGTAAATAAGAATAAGACAGATGATGAAATTATAATTCGGAGCGGCAATGGAAGCTACATACCTGAGCACCATGCTGCAGTCTCGAGATTATATTTGCTGCCTCCCCTTTGGTCATGTTCCTGATTCTTGCTTCCATCGACTCTGCGGGCTCATTGGGCGACTTTTTCGACCATCTTTTGCTTATGAGCTTCTTTTGTCCAGGTGACGCGGGTTCTTTCCTCCATCGCGCCGAACGAAGAAGTCTGAAATATATGAGAAAAAGGTCCTGCAAATGTAGAACTGAGCTTACGCAGTTATCATAGGTCCATGAACGATCTTTGAGCTGATGTATGTATCACACCCCCTAACCGCTTCAGCCAAAGTCCGGGCTGTGAGAATCTTTCGACTACGCTTAAATCTTGACAATCGAAGTGCAGCAGCGGTGTCCCTATCCAGCATCGCTGGTGTGTAATGTGCCACAAAATGCTTCTCGTTGTCTATGAGGAGAGTGTCACTTATAAAGCTTACCGGTATTAGGAAAGAAGTTAAGGCGTACCTTCATGGGCTTCGACAGGTTCGATGCGAACATAACCCTTTCCGACGCATTCGAGCACATATGTATCATCTCCACACCCCACCCATGCATTACTACTCAACTTAGCGATGTGGGGGGCACCTGACGTATCTTCAGACAATGCGAATGGGTCTTCATAGTCTATATATGTGATAGACTTTGGTTCCGGCACTTCGTCGTTGCTATCATGACCCAACAAATTCGAGTTCTTAGCTCGGTTTTCAAGGGATTCTGTAGTTTCATCTGATTGCATCGTATGAATAAACGGTAGAGGCAAATTATTGGGGACACAAACCATCTATGTCGATTTGTGAAGGATCCAGGCCAAATAAAGTGGGAATTGACACAACGCCGGACACCCGAGACTTGCTATCCACAAAGTCGATAATTCGGCAATCCTTTTTCCCTGTATCGGGGGACAATCTCATACCTCTCCCGATCTACAACAAATAAAACATACGTGAGGCCGCGAAGAAAGAAGAAGTAAATACCATCTGAGCAAAGACGTTTCGAGATCGAGTTGGCCGAGCAACGATGACACAGTCAATATTTGGTATATCTGCACCCTCGGTCAAGATGGCTGTTTAATTCGGTCAATATCCGTCTCATAGAATCTAGTCTACAACCTACCACAGTTGATGAGAACGGGAAAAGATCCTGCCTTAAATGATGCAACCAATGCTTTGCGCTCAAGAGGTGGAGTTTCGGCATACACATATCTTGCGTCAATACCATAACTTCGAAACATTCTTGTTAATGCCTGCACATGTGCAATATTCACACAAAATACTAAGGTAGATTTTCTGTCAGCTGAAAATAGTTAGTCAGACTGTACCAATGGTTGACAAACGCAACAATACCAGCACGGTCAAGCCAGGTCTTCACAACAAGATCATTGATAGTATTGGTATTAATAACGTGTGCCAAACTGGTAGGGCTGAAGTCCCCTGTACGAGCGCTTACAGTAACGTTTTTCAGGTCGATCTTTGCATGAACCGATGTGAAACGAACAGCGCATAGCCTGTATAGTGTCAAGAAAGCACACGTTGTATCAGATGCAAAAGACTCACCACTCTTCTTTTATCATTTCCAAAAAGTCCCGATGGTATACAATCCGCTCAAAGATGGATCCTAGCGCCAGGCCATCGTGACGACTAAAGGTGGCAGAAAAGCCAATAATTGGTATCTTATGAGAAATCGCTGGAGCCTCGAATTTGGGATCAGGGTGTTTAATTTCAGGATCAAAGTGGGAAAGTAGGCGGCGATATCTGAATGAATGTAATCATCGAACGTCAGTCAAGAATTATAGCCGACATACGAGGGGGCAGCTGCATGATGAGCCTCGTCGATAATAATGGCTTTGAGTCCTCGAGCATCAAATTTGGCTAATCGTTCCGGCCTCACTAGAGTCTGATATGTAGCCACAGTTCTACGAATGCACCAATAAGCACAAGGAGTTAATGATGTCCACGAACATCTTACACATCAGCTTTACCAGAAGCCTTGTATTTAACGCCTTGCTCAATTTCGACAGACCAATGTGGAAAAAGACGTGCAACTTGCTCCGCAGATTGTCTGGCAAGTTCAACGCTGTTGACAATAATGAGAGATTGCTTTGCAGCACTATTGCTAGATGTCGCTAGCGATAGCCGAGACAGCAATGAGATGAATACTGTTGTTTTTCCTGAGCCAGTTGGCAACGACACGCCAATGCGAGAAGCGCCTGAGGCAAGTGCCTCTGAGCATGCATCCAGACACTGCTCCTGATACGGCCTGAGGACAACTGGCGCATTGGCGGGTTTACCATGAATCGCCCGAGAAGAGACAGCTAGATACTGGCGATATAGTCCATGGTTCCAAATTTCCCAACATCGCATTGAGTGATGGTTATGGAACAGCAGCTTGCATGTTACCTAGTAGTTGCAAACTTGCTGATATTTTTGCTCCTGACTTACGGCATTTCCTATGAACCACTGATTATGTTTGTATCCAATATCTGTTTACTAGATTTTTTACTAGGGTATAGGGTAACCATACCCAAGAAACAAGGATAGAAATAATAAAGTGAGAGTCTAAGCGTAATAAGCGTATGTATAGCAACTGTACGGTGAAAAGCCTGAGAGAACCTCAACCCTTTAACCAGAGCCTCCCGAGTAGACCTTGCCGAACATGACCTGTTGGAGCTTGTCGTAGAGCGACAACACACCAGCACCGGCGACACCACGGAGGATATTGGCACCAGCACCCTTAAAGAGAGATTTTGTGCCCTCCTTGGCAATGATCTGAGAGCCAGCGTCGAACATGGATTTGTAGTTAACACCAGATCCTGATGTCATCATCATGCGACGACTGCACAGTAGTCAGCATCTGAACAAACTGACCGCCGGAAGACTTACCGAATAGTATCAAGAGGATATGATGCAAGACCAGCACCAATGGTAACACCCCAACCGAGACCGAATGAAGCCAAGAAGGAACCTTCGAGGGCACCGACGAGGACAACAGGCTCTGCAGATGTATATTAGCAATGGAAAGTGGGCATACAAGCAAACAAAGAAGCTTACTGAGTGAATCGTAGACACCAAAGTAGAGACCACGGTAGACGATGATACCAACAACCGAGGGAACGAAACCACGGTAAAGACCAGCAATACCATCAGAAGCGAGAGTCTTCTTGTACACGTCAACCAAGCCATTGAATTGACGAGCTCCTCCACCCTTAGCAGACTTGGCATCGTTGGCGAGGCGGGTACGGGCGTAATCCAGGGAGTAGACGAAGAGTAGGGACGAAGCACCAGCAGCACCACCAGAGGCGACGTTGCCAGCGAACCACTTCCAGTAACCCTCGCTCTTCTTGAAACCAAACAAGGACTTGAAGTAGTCCTCTTAAATGCAATTTAGAAAACATCCTGGCAGGCTAAAGCAAAATGTACGCACTGAAGGCAAAGTTAAGAGCTTGGGTGGGGAAGTAACGGATGACGTTGGCGGTGTTTCCTCGCCAGAGTGACACAAGGCCTTCCTCCCTGTATGTACGGCTGAAAGCATCACCAACACCCTTGTACGGGGTTGCGAGACGACCTTGTTTGATCTAAGAGGATGTGACGTGTCAAAAGGGAGAGGTAGATAAGGCATGCAAGAAGCTCACCATCTCATCCTGGTTCTGAACGAGGAGCTTAATGCGCTCAATGGGGGCAGCACTGGTTTTTGCAACAGCCTGGAGAAGTCAGAATGAGGACGGAGAGAAAGAAGTTAAAAAAAAAAAAAACTGACAGCGGAGACACCACCCATGAGGAAATCGACTGTCGAACGAGCATCGTCAGGAAAATAATAGATGGTAGTAGACTACAGAACACACTGGCGAAGTCCTTTGGAGTCTTAACCCTCTTAGTTTCGGCCATTTTTGACGGAGGAGGAGAGGACCGGTGAAGATGGAGTGGAGGTTGAGGAATGAAAGGTTGAAGAACGCGGAAGGCAGAAAATCTTGAAAAACCTTTCGGAAAGCACCGGAACACTTATATCTCCGCTTAAAGCCGACTCGGCAACCTCTGCCGGCCAAAGCACCTGCAAACACTCTTCTTCCGGTGTCAGCCAGGGACGGACAAGTGGCAAGCGGTGCACCGGTCTCGCTGTGGATCATCTTCTCATTCGTAGACCAGTCGTAGACAGTCCGTTCGCTTATTGAAATGTCTATCAATCCCAGTGTAAGTATATACAATATAGTATGTAAGTAGCAGCATCAATAGTAAAGCCTATGGTAATGAATGAAGACGTCGGATATATTGCACCTGATAATCGTTTATCATGACCACCGAGTCTCGCTTACCCCGTTAGCGCGAGGCAATGGATATCCTGCTGAACTTGGGGTCGGAGGAAGAGGTGGCAGATGAATCGAGCCGCTTGAGCTTGTCCCGCGTCCCACGTAATTATACACAGGTGGAAGCGTGTTCCCCGGGAACGAGCTCGAGGGATACCGACTCGTCGACGGCGCTGTCATTGTAGGTATCCCATTCGCTGATGAATGTTGGTGTGCAGCTGCTCCTACAGGCCGTCGAGTCTCAATCCCGTTGTAATCACTCCTTGGCGAACTTCTCCTCCTCGCCTGTGGCATGCGATCAATATCATTATACCGACTCTTCTTCCAAATTTCTTCCGTCGGAGAGGTAGCGTCTGTCTCGGCTTTTCTCTTCCCGGTAATCGTCGTCGTCGTCGCAGGAGGTTCTTCGTCGTCCGAATCCAATGTCAGGTCAATAACATCACCAGATTGAGACTGAGTCTGAGTCTGAGTCTGCGGTGGTCCTCCCGCAGACGGTCCCTCGAAAGATTGATTACCCGACGAAGTGTATGAAGGGGACAGCTCCCGTTTTACTCTGCCCTCGTCTTCATCATCCGAGTCAAGTACAAAGATTTCGACATCGGGAGCCTTCGCCTTCCCATTGGTCTGCCCTGCGGTACCGCCGGTGGGCTTCGGAGTAGGCAACGTAGGTACCACGGACTGTGGTTTCCGAGGTGAAGATGACGTTGAAGCGATTGGAGGGTGTTGAGCTATCCATTGCACAGATCCGTACTTGTTATCAGATGTGTGCCATTCACCGTCCGCTTCTACAACAATATCCTCCACGCTTTCAGGACTTTCTTTCAAGATCTCGTCAAAGTACCTGTTAATTAGGCGAATGAGAAAGCAGCAAATGAACAGTAGAAAACGTCTACCCGTACCCATCAATGATCAAATCCCGATAGTCTAAAACACGTTCACAGACAGGGCAAAGCCAAGTAGTTGTTTGCTCCATCATCGAATACCAAGAAGTGGCGTCAAAACATTGCGAATGTACACACTTTCTGGACCGGCAAGGGGTATTTACACGCATAAAACTCAACTACTCCAGATTAACTCGCTTAGAGCACGACGTTGGTAGTAGATAGACTCACCGGACACTTCAGTGACATCTTCTGCGGACCGGCAATAATATCATCATCTTCTCCTAAAGATTCCACCACTGTAGAGATTTCATATTAACACAAAGCATGTAAAAATCGCATGATGGATCACTTTTTTGTTTGATCTCCTGAGAACTTTTGTAGCTAGAGGCTTTCAGCTGGTTCACTAGCTGTGTAACTCCTGTTACTTCAACAAGCATCACCATCAAAAAGTATTTCTACCAGACGGTTTCAGCATAGTGAGAAGCAACCGAATAAATTAAGAATAATACCTTTGTTTGCATAGGCTGTTGGCTGTTAACATAAACTATCTCCACTCGATTTTGAACAGTCGTCAGCCGCACATATTTTCCAAGGTCCGGAGGAGGTGCAGTCCCGGGCTTTTTCTTCAGTCCTTTCAGGTTTGCGGTCAGTTGCACGTTGTTGACGCGAACTTCGCATGTTGGAGGGAATTCTATGGGACAAGGCATTGAAGTTGCTCGAAATGATGTGGCACCGGCGTAGAACATGGAAGAGGTGCAAAATAGCCGCAGCTGATACTTTGATCTACGTTTGCGATTAGAGAGAATTAATATCAACAGTTGAGATGTTTTATACCCTGAGGCTTTCAGTTTCGTAAGATGATCTGGCGTGAGGGTGAATGTCAGAGTTGTTTGTCGTCGATCTGTAGCACTGACAGACTCTGGAGAAAGAAAAACTTAACAGATGTACTATTCGTATCTTGTCGCTACTTACCAGGACACTCAACAATGCCGGATACAGCTTGATCAATACGGAAAAAAGGAGATTCCCTAAATCGAATATCTAATTTTTAATGTCTTTAGCATAGCTGTCATGTCGTTTCATATCGCAGCTCACTAGGTCTGGCGAGAGAGGATGAGGACGCCACTGGGGTGGTTGCTGTTGCTTTACGTGGAGGAGCATACGGATCGTACCGACCGACTGAGCTTGTGCTAGAGGAGTTATGGTAACCTGCTGGCTTTGCTACTCCATTGGTCCCGTACATGGTGTTGTAGCTATGAGATGAGGATGGAAGAGCCGTAGGATTGGCAGCCATTCGACTTGGCGTGTATCTGTGTGTTCACAACAGTTTTGGTGTCAATTACGAGTTCAAAAATCCACCAGATACAGTAGCAAAGACCGCGTAAATCATCTAGGGAAATAGAAATGCGAAACTCACATGCCCGTATTTCGCACTTGGTAGACGATGCCTTTCGCTTTGATCCACTTTTCCTCGTTGTTATTTGCTCGCCAGGTGTCCAGCGCAGATATTATTCTATCAATTATTTCTTGCTTCTTCCCAGATTTCGACAAATGAATACCACATTCTTCGTTCAAACCAGAAAGAATCTGCTTAAGCCTGTCGACTGTATTGTTCTTGATTCCATGGCGAATTAGCTGGTACATTACCCACATTCAGTTTGTTGGTTATGTGCGAATGAAAGATTAGAGCTACTCACGTCAAATTCTACCCAAGGACCCGAGCTTGCCATGAACCACGAGATGATAAGAACGGCTGTGGACGACGAGCAAGCTGAAACGGTCCTTGGCCCAGTCGAAGGTGGTGACAAATAACAGCAAGCATTGTCTATGTCAGATGAATCACGCAAGCTTCCTCCTCATCCATATCGATGGCCAGCGCTGAAGAGGACTACGACTCTCTATCCAAAGAGGAGCGCGAAGCACGCGATGAAGCTGAAAGAACAAAGGAGAAGGCTGAGCAGTCTGGTAGGCACGCAAACCATTCAGGCTTTTAGAAATTGTAATCTGCTCGAAATAGCTTTACCATATAGCTGGACTCAAGAACTCGGAGAACTTGACATTATTGTACCTGTACCAAATGGGACCCGTGCAAGAGACTTGAATGTTATTCTTCAGAAGAAAAAGCTTAGTGTCAGCTTAAAAGGACAAGAAGCGATCATGGGCGGAGAATTATGCAAAGACATCAAGGTAGATGATAGCACCTGGACTCTACGTGAGTGCTCCAGCCTTCAGCGTGTCTTCTGTTATTGAACAATATCCTTCCAGAAGATAACAAGGCCGTTCACATTCATCTGGAGAAAGTCAACGACCAACAGTGGTGGGAGAACGTATTGACGCATCATCCCAAGATAAACACTAGGAAAATCGAACCGGCGAATAGCAAGTTGAGCGATCTTGATGGAGAAACGAGGTATGTACATTCAACAGCACACAGTTGCTGTATGTCTGATATTTCATTCTCAGAGGTATGGTTGAGAAGATGATGGTAAGATTCTCTAATTCATAAATGTGCTCCGCTGATATCGTCTTGTCCATAGTTCGATAATCAACAGAAGGTATTTTCGGGTTGTACCGCAGAGGATTTTTTTTTCTGATGTCATTTCTAGCAAATGGGCAAACCAACCTCGGATGAACTGAAGAAGATGGAGGTACGTTGCAAAGAAACTTCGTGAGCATTATTCATTATTCTTTTAGGCTTTGAAAAAATTCCAATCAGCCCATCCCGAATTGGATTTCTCAAAAGCGAAAATATCATGATTCAACGCGTTTACTGAAATGTGATTAATTTAATTGTATAAAATAGCTTGTAACAAGGTCGTTTCCAGAGATGTGCTTGACACCGTGTAGCACGATAGTTTTCACATATTAAAGTTTTCTACGCTTTCCAACCCCCTTACTATCCTGATTTACACTTTTACGCTTGACGCTCTCTACTAAACTCGACAAGGATTTCTCTCCCGTAGCCGATGAACGCGATATCGGAAGACGATCGTCGTGCACTTCTTTTTGCAGCTTCTGGCGCTCCTCTAATAATGCTTGCATGCCCTTTGTTTTCTTGAAACTGAGAAAAAAAGGCGATCAATTCCTCCTGTTTTGATAAACATAAACTATAAACACATACTGGGGATTGCTTGGGTCGATAGCAAACTGATGATCCTCGTGTAGCACCTTGAAACGCTCGTCCTTCACGTCGATGACAAAGTCTTCTTGCAGCTCGTTGTCTGCCTCGAGTTCTTTGACTTTCTTTCCTTTCCTGCCTTTCTTCTTCTCGGCCTTCAGGACAGACTTGAGATTAAAGTGCTGTGGCTCCGTGTTTGGATTATCGGAGGTCACCAATAACGCAAGTTCCTCGGAAGTCATCTCCGGGCGGGATTGAGGTTGTCTACCTTTTGGAACTGCCTTGGAATTGCCCTTAGACTTCCTATGACCGTTCTCTGCTTGCGGAGTAATATCTTGCTCGCTATCTGCCTCAAAGAACTCATCCTCTACGCCCTTATCGTTATCCCCTTCATTGTTTCTTACTCGTCCTTTTTGCTCTTCTTTTCTCTGCTTTCGCTTTTCCCTCATCTTCTTCTGATACCGCTCGAGCGTCGTCTCGTCCTCTGCGGCCTTTATCTCGGTGAGACCAGGCGTAAACGTAATCTCCATGTCTACATCGTCAGGTTCTCCGCTATCTCCCCAGCCTTCAGGCATATCGTCATCGTTGCCACCAAGGAGAAGAGCGCGCAATTTATCGCGGTCTGCTTTTTTGCCTTTTTTAGAAGTAGGTGCTTCCTGTTCGGAATCAGATCCGGATGATGAAGAGGCAACATATGCTTTGAAATCTGCATCCTCGATCTCTTTACGCGTTAGGGCGCGGCGGGTAACTTGATTTCGTTCTGGATCGTCTTCGTCCCATGTCAGCTTCACTTTTGAGTGACGAAGAGCCTAATGTCCTCGTCAGCATAATACATCAATTGGCATAATTTCGGCAACTGACATCAGTTACAAAGTCAACGCCTCTGTAGGATGTACTAAGTTCTTCAGTGGCCTCATCTCTAAGTGTAAGGTTATATCGTAATCATCATGCGAATAGCAAGAAAATAATTCACCTCGGCTCAGTTTCGAATTCCATGTCATCGGGAACGAAGCTAAGGTCAAACACATTCGCTGACCGTTCGAGCTCTGTCCCGTCTAATTCTTTATAAATATGTGAGGCAGCTTCAGCAGTGTCACAAGTTATAACGGCGTAGTAGTATCTTGTTAAAAAACGAAAGCGTTACCATATTATTTTGAAACCGAATACATTTGGAGGACAAACCTTAGTCTGTCAAGTTGATATTTTCGTAATGCATCTTCGTCATATTCGTTCTCATCGGCAACCTCGAAAATATTCTTTTCATCTACCTCCTCCTCGTCACTGAAATCCTTCCGCTTCTTGAATATTTCTGCTGGAGGGCCCTCTTGCTCCTCTTTTGCCATTCTTTCCTTTCCAAACTCGCTTGGGTATACGCGCACGCTAAGTACCTTTCCTCGCACGACGGTAGCATTGATAGAAGATTTTTTTGGACGCGAATCCTTAGAAGAGATGGAGGCCGTCGGCAGAGAGGCAGTAGGAGATACAAGGGAGGCACAGATCTTGTACAGATGATTAGCACGAACATGGTCCCAGTCAAGGTTTACTACCGCCAGTCGACGCGTGTGAGAACCTTCGTCCTTCTGTTGCTCATCTGGGTTTTCCTCGGCATATGCTGCAGCTTGCGCTTCAAGATCAGCAAAGTCGTCCTCATCGAGGTTTATCTCCAAATCATCCTTCACTCGAGTAGGCTTAGAGGGGCGGGCACCAATTGTTATTATGTCACCTGGGTCACTGTCATCATCTTGGACACTATCATCCTCTCCTTCATCTGACGATTCGAGCAGCACTTCTCCACGAGCGAAGTCAGGCCTTTCTTCAGCTTCGTCTTCAGATCCCAGACGGTAGAACCGCTTGAGGTTTTCTTGTTCGTGGGTATCAGAGAGAGGCCGCCCATACTTGTCAACACGGCCTTCACAGAGAATGATGTGAGCAGATTATATATATACAGAGGAAATCATGACAACAGACCTGATTTGCGTTTTTTCTTGGAGAATACATCTTTGAAGCGCTCCTCGACGACGACTTTCGACTCCTTATTCTTGAGCCGACGAAAGCGAGGATCCGACCTGAGTCTAGAGAATCGTGAATCCATAGGATATGATATATGATATGTAGCTGGAAGTTATGCCAGTTACAGCTGACGTTGGACTGACGGATGAAGGGAAAGATGAGTTGCCTGCTAAAATTATACACATCACGTGCAGTCGCGTACGGACACGGCTAAATTTAGACAGTGATGGTCGCGACGTTATCCACTGGCTGCCGTATTAAAAGTCTGAACTTCTCATCTGTCTTCCCTTCGCCTGTTTCCTTCCCTTCTTTCAGCCTTTCTTTGTGAGTCTCTCTACCCTTTTTCTTCCATTTTATCTCTAATTTATCATGTCTAGTTTGTTTAGTTCATCTTCGTTACTGCCAAGGCCGCCAGGACGCGCGCTATCGTTCATCGCCTGTTCAGCAGCAGCTCTTTCATTTTCGTCCTCGTCAACCAATCCAGTCTTTTATACTTCATTTTATTCATCAGCATGCTTTTCCGCTTTACTTTCCTTGCCTTGATGGCACTCCTCACAGATCAGGTCATGTCTATCCCCGTCCCCATGCCCCTCCAGGTAAGCTTTAAAATGCGGCTTGTACCATGGTTACTGAAATATTTATTTATTTGTTAGCGCGATGTTGCGGAGAAGCTGAGGCGTTTGGCTACACTGCAGCCCTTGCGCACTATTCCAGTGTATCGCAGAGCCAATGATCCTCTTCCTATCCCTGAGGAGGATCCTACCAAGGCACTCGACGGGAAAATCGTGCCATATCGCAGAGCCAACGACCCTCTCCCTATTCCTGAGGAGGATCCTACCAAGGCACTCGACGGGAAAATCGTGCCATATCGCAGAGCCAACGACCCTCTCCCTATTCCTGAGGAGGATCCTACCAAGGCACTCGACGGGAAAATCGTGCCATATCGCAGAGCCAACGACCCTCTCCCTATTCCTGAGGAAGTTCCTACAAAGGCACTTGACGGGAAAATTGTGCCATATCGCAGAGCCAACGACCCTCTCCCTATTC
>JASFDC010000001.1:0-20081 GCA_036937075.1 Mycocalia duriaeana | reverse complement strand
ATTCCTGAGGAAGTTCCTACAAAGGCACTTGACGGGAAAATTGTGCCATATCGCAGAGCCAACGACCCTCTCCCTATTCCTGAGGAGGATCCTACCAAGGCACTCGACGGGAAGATAGTGCCATATCGCAGAGCCAATGACCCTCTCCCCATTCCTGAGGAAGTTCCTACAAAGGCACTTGACGGGAAAATTGTGCCATATCGCAGAGCCAACGACCCTCTCCCTATTCCTGAGGAGGATCCTACCAAGGCACTTGACGGGAAGATTGTGCCATATCGCAGAGCCAATGACCCTCTCCCCATTCCTGAGGAAGTTCCTACAAAGGCACTTGACGGGAAAATTGTGCCATATCGCAGAGCCAACGACCCTCTCCCTATTCCTGAGGAGGATCCTACCAAGGCACTTGACGGGAAGATTGTGCCATATCGCAGAGCCAATGACCCTCTCCCCATTCCTGAGGAAGTTCCTACAAAGGCACTTGACGGGAAAATTGTGCCATATCGCAGAGCCAACGACCCTCTCCCTATTCCTGAGGAAGTTCCTACAAAGGCACTCGACGGGAAAATCGTGCCATATCGCAGAGCCAATGACCCTCTCCCTATTCCTGAGGAAGATCCTACAAAGGCACTCGACGGGAAAATCGTGCCATATCGCAGAGCCAATGACCCTCTCCCTATTCCTGAGGAAGATCCTACAAAGGCACTCGACGGGAAAATCGTGCCATATCGCAGAGCCAATGACCCTCTCCCTATTCCTGAGGAAGATCCTACAAATTCGGTCGACGGGAAAATCGTGCCGTACTAGTTTCACCTGCTGATCTTAAAGGTGATTACATTCACTGGAATAATTTTCAGATATTTGCTAAATTTTAATTTTAACCCAGTGGTTAGATATCGTGAATTTTTGGAGTTTTAGTTCGAGACTGGAAGGACGCTGGTTATTAGTGTCTGCTGTTGCTCCTTTCTTCGTTTTATTCGATGGCTAGACCTTCGTACTCGTTGATAGTGGCGTAACTTTTTGAACCAATAAACAGTTTTCTCGCATTTTAAGTTCACGATCCTCATGATCGATAGAATGAGCATACGCAAGCAGACAAAGATGCTTCCAAGCTTCATACTGCTCAAACCACATAGAGGACTGCATTTGCAAATTTTTGTGCTACTGTTCCAGCGTTCTCTGCCCAGATCTGGCAACCATGGTGGCAGTGTCGTCCCCCCGTTCCCAAACTACCGTTGTTCAGCTGCGCCCGTTGTCTGTCGCGACGAAACGCCTCCGAGCCCTGATGCTTCCTGGCAACCTTACCTGCACTGCCGACATGCTTTTCATATAAATGTCTATTGACGAGCTTGTACAAGTCTTCATAGGGTGCTTGCTACTCATTCGGTTCACATCTTCTCTCGTCGTTAATCTAGCCGCAGTCTCTGTCCTCTGATCATCTTCCTGTTATGACTGAATACGACTATTCTCCAGAGGGATACGAACGATTTATGGCTACCCAGCATCGCATAGCAAACTGGGTTGACCAGACCGAAGATTGTCGACCCCAGTTTGAGCCGGCGACAGATGCTGCTCCCGGTAATGCTCCCAGGACAATGCATCCTCAAGAGCACGCAAGGCGGACAAGGCGTCGACCTCAGCCAATGGACTTGCATCATCATCTTCCTCGCTGCGACCGACCACCGTCACCCAGTGAGGGCAGCTCATCAGAGGAGTGTTTCTATGCTTCTGGTCCAGGATCTCCTGGTCCCATGCCTTACACAAGTCCTAATTTTTTGCCTCACCACTCCTTCCACCCGTTCGCCTCTCAAATTCCCTCATTGACGCGTCCACCACTGCGAGGTCACTCTTATCCCTCGCGATCTCATCGGTCTCCTCACACATCCAGCCATGCAATGACATATCCTCTAGGGACTCCTTCATACGGTTATCCTGGTCTCGGAACTGCTGTCCCACCAATGGGAGGTCAGAACCCAAATTACATCGTTCTACCCCCTGGTGTAAGCAGGAGGAATACATCTCATATGGTAAGCATTTTCACTGCCAGCTTCGTTTGCCCTTTTCACTTTACAATACTATTCGGGGATTAGTATATCCCTGGATACTACTAGATTCAAATCAGATGAAATAATGCAACACAATTACAAACTGGCGTCTCGGAATTCAAGAGCGGCAGTGGATGCTGATTCCACGTGCCTATACTAGTGCCGTCCCCATCTGTCCATCCCATTCGACGCCAACTGTCATGAGTATGCACTCTGACATCGCAACAGATGGCACACTATAGCTCTGTTCTGCTGTGCGTAGACATCCGGGTTGGATTGGCTTGATGGAGGTGCCTGCTCTTTGGACTACCTCTCCAGTACGATTCCTTCTCTTGGACCAATCATTGATATGGAGTGGCTTGGTTTTATGTCACTTGCAAAACTGTCACTTGCACATAATAAATTGTTAATATCAGATATCTGACTTCTACCAGTTAGTGTATATATGATAGGAAGATTATCAGCTCCTCCTCTTGCTAAGCAGGGAGAATTAGACATGGTAACCCTCGGAGCATTGACTATGTGAACATTTAAGTGAGTGATAATGCCCAGACCCATATAGTTCCCGCAGTTCCGACGCCTACAATAACTCTACCATCCATACCCATAGCACAGCTTTCTAGCCTAATATCCTGCGATGTAGTAGAGTCGTGTCTCGGGATGCTGACTTTCCAGCCAGGGATTGGCGGGGGTCCTGACTTCTGTTGCCCGTCCGAATAATCATTTCCTTCATTTTCCATGATATCGTCTAAATGCATTCCTTCAGTTGCTCGGGCAAGGCTTCCACTGCGGCTCCGCATGAGATCCAGAGGAACTTTAGAACTTGTGGACTGTTCGGCCGGGAAAGGCGGAGGCACTTGAGGAGGTAAGTGGATAATATTGCAGAAGCAAAATGATCGAGTATCTGGGCAGGTATAGAGAATTATGGGATCATGTATCGGAGATTGATAAACATGAATTTTAGCGGTAGTGAACGCCGTTGCGGCAGGAGGAAGCGAGACAACAGATATTACAGTGAATGAACCTAGAAATGATCAGAAAATAAATTGATCATGGCCAAGCTAGTGGACTTGCTGCTCTCGTGGTAATCCTGGAATTTGAATGAATGTCCTGTTTATCATCTGACCAGAAAAACTCACTGAAGCACATCCGCGGAGTGTCTGATCCTCATATCCTGGGGGATAAAACCTGTCAAGCCCCAGCCACCGCCATACTACAAGTTCTCCAGGCTCCAAATAAGTCTGCTTGTTTTCTGGCCTCTCTGGGTGCAGTCGCATGAGCGCTGGCGCGCTATGCGTCATTAGATGGTCATCTCGCAACCTGCCATTACAGTTCATTAGAGAATCACTCCTGACACGTGAAGTTTGCATACCATTTAATTGAAAGAACTCGTGCTTTATGAATCCAGGTGGTACTAAAAATTGGCTTATCCTCTCTACGTATTGTATCCGGGGACGTCGAATGAAACCACCAGATTTTGACGGCTCTGTCGAGCTATAAGCATCGCGGTTAGCTAAAAAAACAGAGTATGCTCAAATCAAAAGAACTTGTACCCCACATGTAGCAATCAGAGGTAGTGAAGGATGAAATGCCTATGCATACCTTAGCTTCAGCTTTTCGAGCCTTAATATAATGCGTACCGCTCCCAAGGCAGCAGCCTGATGTCCCCCAGAGCGACCACCCATGAGTACACCGATACATCTTCCTATGCCACTCCCTTCGCTCTCGTTCATGTGAAGACCGTGTGCAGCCCCTGCCAAGCTTGGACGTGTGTTAGGTGGCCAATGTGGATTTTTTGATATATTTAGCGGAGAGTAGTTCAGATCATAGATGCGAGTCGAGTAATCTCTTGACGTAGTGCAAAAGATATTGGGAGTTACTGGGTGCACTGCAATGGAAGTAATAGTCTAAATATATGAGGTTATAAACCAACACGAGATGAATAAAAGCACTTACACCGCCGTGTCCACGTAGATAACTTGCGATGCCATTTCTCATAATGCTGAATATGTATAATAAACTTCCTCGACTAAATATGAGCATGGGTTCAAACGGTCTCTCTTCCAATATCGTCCATGCTATGCTCATTGAATCTACAGGCAGAATTTTAAGATCAGGATCCTGCAGAGTGCGAGATATCATTCAATATTCTATTTGTTGCAGTCAATAAACGTACTACTGGGAGCTTTACACATAAAGGTTTCCTTTGCGTCTGAATGAAGAAGACAAAGAGCGAATCCTGCGAGCCAACAGCAACAGCATCTGAGAATTCAGACACGATGAAATTCCACTCATGGATGGCATCTTCGGTGTTCAGCCTGCCATGCCACAGAGATTGCAATGAATCGGCTGTCCAAGGAAAGAAAGCCAGGGTGCGAAAGGAGGGTGCATGGGGCTGCTTAGACTACAGTAGAACGAGTGAGAAGCAGTAGACACAGAAGAGCCAGAACTAACAGCAATGGCAGTAACAAGAGAGAAAGGCTGCTTTGCTGAAGTGGAACTGGGAGAGGCATACCAAGGCGGAGTGGTGGTTTGTGGTTGATCCATAGACGCGTCCAATTCCGATCATCCCGAAGAGGCAGCCCACTCTTTCCTCAAGACCACAATGCCATCCCAGGAGGCCTCTGCATACGAGCCCAAGCCAGCGATAAAGAATGCATCTATAACTGGCCTCCAAGCAGCAGCAGTCGGAACCTTCGTCAGCGCTGTCCAGAATGCCCTCGGCAACCACTCGCACGGCGCAATGGGCGTCTTCACCCGCAGTGGAGGTACAATTGGCTTCTTCGGTGCGTGCTCTTCCTAGTTTTCACCTCATGCCTGTCGCTGACTTATCCATTTCCTCAGCTGCTATGGGTGCCACTTTCTCCCTTACAGAGGCTGTCGTCGCCAATGAACGCCAAAAAGACGATGCACTTAACGGTGCGGCCGCTGGTTGCGCTGCTGGTTTCTTGGCTGGTCTTCGATGTATGTTTGCATTGCCTGCTGCTCGTTCTTCCAGTAATACTTGTTTCTTTAGCGCGATCCTTACCTTTGGCAGTTGGATCATGCGTTCTCCTTGGGGCTGCTGTTGGAACGTATGACTACTCAGGTCAACTTAGCTCAGACACAGGCGTGACGAGGGAGGAAAAGCGAAAAGCCTTCTTCAAAACACCTCCAAAACCGTTTATACAATCTACCACTGATTCATGACTGTATTAATTTCTCAAATTCTCGAACAATGTCTCGCATTCGATAACACGTCCCCAATGCTCCTTTGGGTATTGTCCATCCAATTACAACAACCCTATTAACATGAGCATATCACAGTATAAACGAACGGCTCATTATGAATTAATTAATTATAGATGCGAGCGAACGATAAAATGGGATGCAACTCAAGCTCATTCGTCTGCCGCAGCATCGGCTTGGGCTAAACTCTCAGCCAGATAATGCTGGTAACGTGCATTCACTTCTTCGTTGCGTATATTCCAGAATTCCTGCCAGCTAGCTGCTGTTTTACATGTCGCCTGTTTGCTCATTAATACCGGTAAAGCACAAAGTCAACTGAATGGATTACCTGGCTTTGCAGTTTCGCCCAAACTTGCGCATCATCTTGACCATCTTCGTCTCCTCCTTGGAAAGCAAAGAAACGGGCAAGAGTTTCGATATCTTCTTGCTCTGCTTCCACGCTCTCCGTCTCGGCAGCTGCCCCCTTGTCAGTTAGAGATGTATCCTGCGCCGGGGGTGGCAGGGATTGCGGAGACTCTCGCTCTATCTCCTTGATCGCCGTCTGGTTATCCGGCTCTGTTGAAGTTTGAATTTGCTGCAGACTTTGCGCTTTTCGAAATGCGATCCCAGCTCTCTTGCGAAGGTTGTCAATTTCATCCCCATAATTATTTCCAAGGAATGTTCTCCATGATTTAACTGAGTGATGAGGCATCTATGCGAGATTGGGGTTAGAAAATGCAGCAAATAGTTACGAAACATTAGTTTTTTGAATACCTTTTTATATAAAGCAGCCCCAATGCCGGCTAAGGACATCTCATGGTTCCGTTGTAGTAGCACTTCGGCATATCGCAGAACATATTCTCGTTCATACTCCGAGTATTTGTAATAGGCAGATCCACTCGAAAGACGCTCTCGGAGGTGCTCCGCAGGAGGTGTCGGCGAGCGAAGATCTTTTTCCAGCTTTTCTATATCAGCATTGGCTTTGAATGTTGTATCTCTGGGTGTAACCTTCCCTCCTCCTTTGGCATCCATGGTCTTATTTTTCACTCCTTCATCTTTCTTCACTCTTTCTTGTTCCCGTTTCATTTCGCGGCTCTTCTTCCGACGTTCATTCCTGAGCAGCGTTTTGCGCTCTGCCACATCAGAATAGTTTTTCGCTTTGCTAGCCGACTCCATTTCCAAATCTTTTTCAGGAGAGGAGCGTTTCCTTTTGAGTGTTGGCTTTTCATGCAAAAAGGGCGTTACGTCCAGCAAAGTACCTTGGGTTACGCAGTCATTCACGAACGACGATTTCACCGGGGGTTTACCTGCAGCCACCGCATTTTCACATAGTTGCTTAAAACTCGTTGACTTGGAGTACAAGACAGCATAATCGGCCAAGCTGGGTTCCGTAGTAATCTTACCTCCGTGTTTCTGTTATCTAGCATCAGACTGCTTATTATGGAAGACAAACAGAAATATTTACCTTAATTGCATTCACCAAGTTAAACCGATTGTTTATGTCAACTTGAACAAAAAATATAATCCCTTTCCCAGACTTAGTAACAAATATGTTTTCTTCAGGATGCCTAGTCTGCTGTTGCCCTGAGCTGGATTGTGGGTTCTCCGCCGTTGCGGAAGACCCAGCACCGGACGAGGCTTCCCTCCCTTTACCTTTCTTCGAAGATGGCTGTATTAGAGGTGAATTGTTATCCCTTCGACTGATTGATGGCGGAAGCATTGGAGACGGCGTAACCTGCGTGCTGGGTGATGCCTTAGGTTCTGAAGGTGAATAAGGCTCGTTTACAGCAGAATTTCCATTCATAGTCATCTCTGGCTGTCCATTATGTATAGCGGGTGGATATAGAGGGCCAATATTTGGTGGGAGGTTGTTTCCTGGTATGTTAAATCCTCCAGGAGCGAGACCTCGAAACCTCATGGCATCCAAAAGAGCGGCAACAAAAGGGGTTTCCGTCGCACCGCCAGACTGCTGAGTCAATAACCCCGCAAGCATCATGTTATTAAAGGACTGAGGATCCGGAAATTGAGATATAGCTTGCTGTGGTTGTATTGGATATCCAGGAAGAGCTATTGATTGAAGATTATTCATCATGTTGGCTCCAAAGAAAGAATTCGGTTCAATGTAACTTTGTAAAGGGTCGTTCAGATTCGGGTTTGAGGAAACAGGCGATATTTGGTCCGTTGACTCTTTACGAATTTTCTCGGTGGGTGGACCAGCAAACGGCTTCGAGCGTCGAGCTATCTGAGATGGAGGGTCTATATTCACTGGCGTTTCTCGTGGTGTTGGAAGGGGACTTCTTGGAGGACGCTAGTTAGTTATGGACTACATGAAAAGAAAGATGGACGAACTTTATGAGATCATCTTCCTCTTCACCTGCCATCCCAATGGAAAGGCCATCATCAATAGCAATGCAGCCACCCCATTCATCTTCCTCTCTAAGGATACGTCCAGCAGTGATGCAGCGGTCGGCCCATGTGCTTTCAAGAACAACTTTATTGCTATCCCTTCCCCAGTCGCGTATAAATTGTCTTCCCTCATCTGAGACGGATTTCACGAGAATAACTTGAGCATGCTTTGGGTCTGAGCATATACGTGCTCCCGCTTTCTGCGAATGTGACGAGTTTCAGACACTGCCGTTGATATAAGGTTTAAAGGGTAGCCTACTTTCAGCCTCCTAACGAGTGATGGTCGGTTGATTATGCCGCCTGCCTCAACGAAAACCGCAAGCGCTTCGCCGTCTGGACCAGAAAATATTTGAGATGTATTCGATTGAGAGGATGAAGGGGGGGCATCTGCCATAGTGTTCAAAACTGGCAAAAAGAATTGACCAAGATGAATGTAGAAGTATGAAACTGATTAACCCGAAACTTGGACGTGAGCGAGTGAAGCAGATTGAGGCTAGCACTTGAACTAGATAAATTAGTGATGTTACAGCGATATTCTATATAAGATCTCGTAGAAAGAAACTGCGGCTTTTAAATATGCATGCGGCGTCACGCGTGCATCTCCTGAAATTACATGCTCCGACCAATCTTGGGGAAACTTAAAATAATACATCTTATAAGGATACGAGGGCTAAGGGATTCTGTTCATTAGGTCGCAAACAAAAGTGCCCGCGATTTTCCCTTTAGTAGTTATGTCATATTCTTACTCATCACAAAGCGGTAATAAGTATTTGCATATTCATGGTATGATGCAGATAAAAGGAAACATGATATTGCAATAAACAGACAATAATCCACCGCTTAACGGTAACTGTGGGGAGGTCGGTATCAGAAAATGTAGCACTCGTCCATGAGTAACTTTCGCACCTCTTTTGCCTGCGGGCACGGGCACCATGACCACCGAACTTCTTGGGCTCCATCCGTCTGGGATCTGCGATGAGGAGGGTACGGTCATAGGCCACCAACTTCTTCTTCAACTCCATAGCATTGTACGCGTCGATGTACTTTGCATAGTAGGCAACGAGAGCCTTGGCGATAGCCTGACGAATGGCATACACCTGGGATGTGTGTCCTCCACCCTTGACACGCACGCGTATGTCGAGAGGAGCGAAGGCATCCTCGCCAGCAACAAGGACAGGTTCATACACCTTGAGACGGAGGATTTCAGGCTGCACTAGGTTGATGGGCGAGCCGTTGATGCGGATGAGACCGCGGCCCTCTTTTGCGTGGGCAACTGCTGTAGCAGTCTACAGATTGAATATAAGAATTAGGGAAACGCAGAGCAGGGCAACGAGAAGACGAGCGCACCTTCTTTTTGCCGAAAGTCTGAACGGCCTTTGTTGATGAAGCCATTTTTGAAGAGGAACCGATAGGCGGCGAGTAAGCTATAGCCTGGATCAGCAGAAGAATAAGGGGAGGAGATAGTGGGCGGGCATACCTGTTCTTGAGGTCGTCGAGGCCGGCGGCGATAATATTCAAGGCCAAAAGCAGTGTGGCTTGAATCACCTAGCCAGTTGCATTCGGGACTTGCCGGATATGCTGACTAATCACATCATCGTTGGAAGCAACACCCATCTCGCAGGCGCCAGCGCTCGCAATGGCCTCCAGCATACTATGTAGGGTCTTGATGGGAAAGACGCGTATGAACTCTGCTTGCCTTAATTCAGTACGCCATTCTCCTTTACCAATGCTGAGTTCTTTGTCTTACCGCTGCAGCTTCCATCTACCTGTCCAAGAACATCCGTGGCTCGCATGTCGACTGCTATAGAGACACTAAGGTCCTCCATTCGGGATCCCCCTCCTACCAAGCAAGGTATTTGCATATCTACTGCTATCATATTCATTGGCTAAACATGTTGCAGTCATACCCATCGCCCAACCGGTCATTCTTTCCCTGACACCAGCTTTTGAAGCTGTCCAGCCTGAGCCATCGTCAGAAGACCATGTTGTCCTCCTCGATCCGACAGTCTTCAACCAACCCATCCGCCGCGACATCCTCCACTTATGTGCTGTCCATTACCTGGACTCTCTGCGCCAGGGCTCAGCAAACACCAAGACTCGCGGGGAAGTTCGCGGTTCTGGTATTAAAATTCGCCGCCAGAAAGGCAGCGGCAGAGCGCGTCTAGGAGATGCTCAGAGTCCTATGCTTGTGGGAGGTGGTGTCGCATTCGGCCCAAAACCTCGTGACTTTAGCACAAAACTTCCCAGAAAAGTTATTCAAATGGGACTGCGGGTAGCCTTGAGTGTCAAACTGAGGGAGAATCGTCTGGGTGTCATGCCTTCTATGAGCTGGGCAGATGGCAAGACCAAAGGTCTGGCACGACGGATTCAAGAACTCGGTTTGGAGAAAACACTGTTCTTAACAGGGGAAGAAACCGTTCACGAGGGCTTGCAACGCGCTATTGGCAATATTCCGAAGGTCCACTTGTCCCGGGCAGATAGCGTCAATGTATACGAAATATTGAAGCATCCCCGGTTGATTTTGGATGTGAAAGCTGCGGAATTCTTTGAGCGGACGCTTAAGAAGGATGTACCCATGGCTGATTTACCTCTCTCTAATTTCTTGTCATAGTTACTTCTGTCGAGCCTTCTTTTCGCTATCTAATATATGTATAATCACATGCAGATAGGTGCAAGTTAAATTACTTACATTCAAATTCAGTGGCACAGATTAACAGTTATGTGTATATGCTAAAGCAGGACGTCGTCTAAACCCTCGTCATCGTCAAATTCGTCGTATTCATCTTCATATTCGCCAGCGTCTTCATCGAATTCATATTCGAAATCAAAATCGAGATCTGGCTCGGAGCAGTCAAAAGCATCTCGAACCACATCAGTTTCGATGATTCTCGGCTTTGGTCGCGAAACATTGATCGTAAAATTGCCGCTCATAACCTCCTCCCAGCTTTCCACGACTGCTGCCACGGACTGGTCCACGCAGAAAGTGAACGGGACATGAAAAACTACTTTCGAAAATAAAGACCTGATAGCAGTCATATTGGTCAACCCAATATCAGTGCTATTAGCCGTGAGGGAATGAATGTTGGATAAAGATATTGCTTTTGCGGCTATATTGTTCTCATCAGCAATCAGGTTGATATCCAGGATGTTGATCAACTCTAAATCTATGGATTTTGGCAAACTTTGCATAAAGGAAATATCTTCTTGAGAAAGAAAGACGCTATCGAAGCGTACTTTGCGCCTCTTGGGATTGCCCTGCCAACTCTGCAGCATCCTATGCAGGTACCAAGACAAATGAGGTGATGAGTGAATAGATATTTCCAGATATTCTAGGTTGGGGGCAGAAAGCAGCGTGAGCGGTGAAAAGTCGCTCTCGTCGATAATTACTTTTCCAAAAGTAATCGCAAGAGTCTGAAGCTGGAGCGCCTCAATTGGCTGTAGTTCGGTCATTCCCTCATCTTCACCAATAGGACACCTCAACGAAGGAAGAATGAGAGTCGACAAGTTTGGACAGTTCCGGAAGAGATCCTGGAATTGCGAAGCGGTGGGTGAGAACTCCAGTAGGTCGAGATGCGTCAGCGCAACCAGAGACGGTGAGCAGCGTCGACAAAGGCCACTGATTTTTAAAAATCTCAATGACGGTGTCGACTGTAGTATGCTAGGATGTTCCATGAAGTTATAATATTCGTCGAGCTCTGACAGACAAATTTCCACCCCTTTCAGATTTTGCATCGTGGTGTTTTGGAACGCTCCAGTGAACCATGTTACATCTAATCTATAATGAACTTGCAAGTTCAACCAGCGTAGACGGCCTGCATGAGAGTTTATCCTTGCCGAGATCTTCTTGCTACTATCGCAAAAGAGCTCCTGAACGGTAACATCTTGGACATCTTCCGTGGAAGTGTCAATAGTCACATCAAACAGCAAGGGTTTGGATCTTTCCAGGAAGAGGTCGATATTGTACGACAACCGAGCATCGATGTAAATGGAAGTCCAGAGTGTGGATGAGCAGATGGCGACCTGTCTCCAATGATGGCAGACAGAAGAAACAAGAAGCTGAAAGGGTTCAGTTCCAGATCCACTAATGAATTCAAGCGAGCATCCCGCCTTAAATATCTCCAGGAGAATGTCCTCAGGGAGCTTCAGGACTGGACACGATGAACTAGACATGACGCGGACGGTTGATAATATCGATAAACGTTATGTAAACTTTAAATAGGTGAACGAATGGATCAAACGCGGGCACGTGACTTGCACGCGTGTGTTATTGTCGTGGGAATTGTTGTGGTTAGTCAAGTACCTAGTCCTGCCAGTCGTTGTTTTCATCCTCCAATGTCTCAACAGTCCCAATCTAATGATGCAGAGGCAGACGCCGGCGACGAGTATCAGTTTACAGGGCCGATTCTCGTCAATAAGTTACAGGAGGCCGGCATCCACCCAAACGACATAAAGAAACTCGCCGAAGCAGGACTTAATACAGTAGAGGCAGTCGCGTTTACTCCCAAGAAGCATTTGGTCACAATCAAAGGCATATCTGATCAGAAGGCAGACAAGATTTTGGCAGAGGGTAAGCAATTCCTTCGTGTCTGCGGAAAACTGAGCCTTACCGGCATCCTTGTAGCCCAGAAGATCGTTCCACTTGGATTCCAAAGCGCCACTGAGGTACATGCGCGTAGATCAGAGCTTGTCCATATCACGACGGGCTCTAAACAGCTAGATGCTCTACTGGGAGGTACATTTACCATCCTTCATCCTAAATTCACGCGTTTACCATTGCCTCCTAGGTGGGATTGAAACTGGAGCCATTACAGAATTGTTTGGCGAGTTCAGAACCGGCAAGTCTCAGCTCTGCCATACTCTTGCAGTCACTTGCCAGCTCCCGGTCAGTATGGGTGGTGGTGAAGGAAAGTGCCTCTACATTGACACAGAAGGAACGTTCCGTCCTGTTCGTCTCCTCGCAGTGGCGGAGCGTTTCGGTTTGAACGGCGAGGAGGTCTTGGACAACGTAGCATATGCTAGGGCATATAATGCAGATCATCAGCACGCTTTGCTGACCAGCGCAAGTGCCCTCATGTCCGAGTCAAGGTAAATACCTCCCGCCTCTACGATAGCCACCCAGATTCAATTCTTGCTTTCAGATTCTGCCTCCTTATCGTGGACTCATGCACCGCACTTTATCGTACCGATTTCAGTGGCCGAGGCGAGCTATCGTCGCGCCAAAACCACTTGGGAAAATTCTTACGTGCATTACAGCGTCTGGCCGATGAGGTAGGTATCTACCTTTGCCACTGTCATGCTTTTGGCTCATCATTTGCATTTAGTTTGGAGTTGCCGTGGTTGTCACGAATCAAGTCATGTCCAATCCCGATGCGTCAGCAGGACCGTATGCCGGAAATGAAAAGAAGCCAATTGGAGGAAATATAATGGCTCATGCTTCCACTACTCGGTATATGTGTTGCACTTTTCTGATACACTTTGTACTAATATGGCTACAATCTCGATAGTCTACAGCTCAAAAAGGCCCGCGGCAATACAAGGAGCTGCAAGATCTATGATTCACCTTGTCTTCCAGAAATGGAGACACACTTTGCCATTCTCGCTAGTGGAATTGGGGATCCCGAGGAAGAAACATAACTTTTTCCCTTCACTAGTACTATGCTTTCATTTCTTGACGGGACCAAATGTACATTATATCGTGATACAACATGTTCGTACTGTAATACAGGGGTGCTTTTGAGGATTGATTGGGTGTAATGAGGTTAAGGTATCGAGTCCAGTTGAATGGTAGGTAGGCTGGTCAGTTGAATGGCCATCCAACGAGAAGCACGTTGTACAAATAGGTATGAATTGTCCTTTTTTGACTTTTGAGGCCTGTCTAGGCAAGGAATCTAGTAATGATATTGGCTTCCGTGCCGTTAATCCGATCACGCAATCTCTGGATATCTGCAGAGCTGACGTCGGAAATGTCTGCCATGAGATATGCGACTTCCCCTTTGGAGTCGGAATATTGCTTCTCCACGTTGTAAGGAGACAGCACATCGTTGACCAACTTGAGCACACCTGGCTGGTTTTTGTGTACATGGCAGATACGAATTTGAGTGCCTTGCTCAGCGGTGATGGCGCGAAGGTCGACTTCCGGGAAGTTGACAGCGCCAATAGTAGAGCCGTAGCCTAGATAGCGGGAAAGTGCTTGAGCAACTTCCTCGCCAATCATGCGCTGCGCCTCCTCGGTGGAACCACCAATATGGGGTGTAAGAATGACGTTAGGTATGACTCGGAGGGTGCTGGCCCAAGGATTGAGCTGATTATCGAATGGCGCCCCATTCGACCCAGGCTCGGATGGGAAGACATCAATAGCAGCGCCTGCGATGTGACCAGCCTTGAGAGAGTCAATGAGAGCGGGAATATCCACCACACGTCCTCTGGCATTGTTGATGAAGTAGGAACCCTTCTTCATCTTTCTGAATTGCTCACTCGCCATCATGTTTATTGTTTCAGGGAGTTCGGGGACGTGTAAGGTAATGAAATCGGACTCGGCCAGCAAAGTGTAGAGAGAATCGACTTGGCGAGCGGATCCAAGAGGCATGATGTTGACTACATCATGGAATAGAACTCGCATGCCAAATGCTTCTGCGAGCACGGAAAGCTGCGATCCGATGTGTCCATAGCCTACGATACCAAGCGTCTTTCCACGGACTTCCCAACATCCCTTGGACTGTTTATTCCAGACGCCTGTGCGAAGCTCGTACGATCGTTCAAATAGCTGACGGGATAGAGCAATGAGCTCCGACATCACGAGCTCTGCAACTGATCGAGAATTGGAGAATGGCGAATTGAATACAGGGATACCAGCACTTGCAGCTGCAGGCAAGTCTACCTGATTCGTGCCGATGCAGAAGCATCCGATGACTAGAAGCTATAAAATTTTAGTTGCCTTTTCTGACTCATATCATTGGAAGTACCTTAGTGGCAGCCTTGAGCACGCGCTGCGTGATCTTTGTTTTGCTACGGATACCGATTGCGTGGTAGTTTCCGATCTTTTCTACGAGCTCATCCTCCGACATTGCTTTTGTATGGTGGTCTACATAAAATCCCTGGGACCTGAAAAAAGAAACGGCATCCTGGCTGATGTTCTCGAGGACCAGGAGCTTGAGGCCCTCGTTCTCGAGCGGATGGAGTACCCTTGGTGCACGGATATCGTGATTAACGGATTCATTGCGGCGGATGTTGTGAAAATGGTCATGGATGGTAGACGTAGAGGGGGAGATGGATGCCCCGACAGCGGCAGCGATGGCAATGGGGCTTGAGGGCATGTTGAGGGCGAATGGGTGGATTATTAGGAAAGACCAGCAGCTTTAAATAACAGTCGCAAAACAGATCGGCCGATAAATTTATATCCGGGCCGCATACTCCGCTGACTCATACCTGAGCTTTTCGTCATCGTTGCCTCTTTCTCTCTCTACTCGTCGCACGATGGGTCTATACCTGCTGGACTATGGCGCTGGCAACGTACAAAGTCTTGCCAACTCTCTTGCAAAACTCGGACACAGTTTCACGTGGATAACTGATCCCTCGGATTTTGCAAAGGCCTCAGTCAGTTGTCGCCTGCTCTGCATGCTTGCTTTCACTTCAATTCTGCAATTAGAGCTTAATATTCCCTGGAGTCGGGGCTTTTGAGACCGCCGTGGCACACTTGTCAAGACGTGGCCTCCTTGAACCGCTGCGCGACTATATTCAGTCGGGAAGGCCGTACTTCGGCATCTGTATTGGCATGCAGATTCTTTTCCAGTCGTCCTCGGAATCCCACTCTTCCGGGCTTGGCGTCATTCCCTGTCCCATAGAGAGGTTTGAAGACGCTGACAAGTCCGTTCCCCACATGGGATGGAATACTGCCGACCTTGTGGACTCAAAACATGATCCGGAGGGTGTCGAAGCTTCGTCCTACTATTATTTCGTTCACTCGTATCGCGCCAAATATGACGCGGAAAAGTACCCGGAGGGCATGAAATGGGCCCACACCACGACACAGTATGGTCAAGAAGTATTTGTGTCGTCCGTGCGCAGAGGGAACGTCTTTGGCACCCAGTTCCACCCTGAAAAGTCAGGCGCGTCTGGCTTAGCCCTAATCGACGCATGGCTCTGGAAACCAGAATCTGCCCATACATTTGCCCCTGCTGCACCTCTTGTCGCGCGTTCCCCCAGGCCGGAGCATAGATTAACAAAACGCATCGTTGCATGTATGGACGTGCGAGCAAACGACGAGGGCGACCTGGTCGTTACCAAAGGCGACCAATATAACGTTCGTGAAAAAGCTGCACCAACGTCGAGCACTGTGGTAAATACTGCTGGCGCTGTGCGCAACTTGGGGAAGCCTGTAGCTCTCGCGGCGCGATACTATGATTCTGGAGCCGACGAACTATGCTTGCTGAATATCACTTCCTTCCGCCATTCTCCACTCCGTGATCAGCCCATGCTTGCAGTTGTGCGTGCGGCTGCAGAATGCGTATTCGTCCCTCTTACCATCGGGGGTGGAATCAAGGACAGTGTGGATCCGGACGGGACAAAACGCAGCGCTTTGGAAGTCGCGGGCGCGTACTTCCGCGCTGGAGCAGACAAGGTGAGTATTGGCTCGGAGGCGGTCTATGCTGTTGAGCGCTTCCGGGAAGCAGGAAAGAGCGACGGAAGGAGTGCTATAGAGACTATAGCGCACGCGTATGGACGACAGGCGGTGGTCGTATCCATTGATCCGCGCAGGGTGTATGTTGATTGGACATATGACGGGCCGTACGAGAAAGAGGTGGTGAGAGGCAAACCGGACGGCCTCGAGAGCGACCGTGGAAAGGCATGGTGGTATCAGTGCACCGTTTCTGGTGGGCGGGAGTCGAGACCACTCTCAGTGGTTCAGCTAGCCCAGGGAGTTGAGGCACTGGGTGCGGGTGAAATTCTGGTCAACAGCATTGACCGAGATGGCACGGGACTGGGCTTCGACTTGGACCTGATCAACTTGGTGAGGAAGAGCGTTCGCATACCTGTCATTGCCAGCAGCGGTGCTGGCACGGCAGACCATTTTGCGCAAGTATTTAAAGAAACGGGCGTGGAAGCTGCATTGGCCGCTGGCATATTCCACCGGGAGGAAGTTTCGATCTCAGAGGTCAAGGATAGACTAAAGAGTGCAGGTATTAATGCACAGAAACATGTATCATAATAAATACGAATTTGATGGAAATCGTGAATGACAGTATTCCTGATTTTAAGTAACATACAAGGGAGTCCTAAAGAAAAGCGGAAGGCCTGGGGAAATCTACAAACTATAATACATCCCCCCAAAATACTACCGATAACAGAATGGATACAACAGAGAGTGGGTACAGCGCAGGAATGATGAAAAGGTCTGAGGGACATACTTTCGAATAGGTCCGTCGAACAATTCCCATAATAAATACAAAAGAAAGAAATGTAGATAGACTGTAGATCAAGGAAAGGGTGTCGAGCCGGATATAAAAAGTGGGTGGGCATAATAGGTGGGCATTTATCGGGTCCCTCTTACAACCCTGCCGACCTTCTTCATGAGACTTTGCTTCCTGCCAAGTCCAGGTGAGGCAGCGGGAGCTGCTTGCTGGGACCCATCAAAGTATCCAGGATCCTGATGAGCATTTGGACCGGTGGCAGGCGGGGCAGGAAGCTCCTTGTTACTATTTGTCTCAATAAAGACGTACGATTCTTGCTTCTCGGCCGGAGGGGTTTGGGGCGCTTTTGCACCGGACCCTGCGAAGCGTCCGAGGAAGGAGTTCTGAGAGCGATGCGTTGGCCGAGCACTCTGGGAATAAGAGATCTCGGTCGGGGAAGAAGGAGATGGAGGGGAAGGCTCGTAGTCGTTGGGGCCGACGGGGACATTGGGTGCATCGCGCATCTTGCGAATGCGCTGCATCAGGGACTTTGAGCGTTTGGGGAACCCTGTGCCAGAGGGAGGAGAGTACCCTGAAGTGGGCTCGACGGTTTCAGAGGGGTCTGGCACGAATATGGGCTGCGGAGGAGGGACGAGGGAGCGCCGTGCAGGACCACGGGGACGGCCCTCGTCTTGGCGAGTGCGTGCGCGGGGTGCGCTGCGGGAGGTGGAATGGGACTGATGCGACTCCTTTCCATTGTAGATGGAGCTGGCGGGAGTATCCCCATCAGGGCGAGTGGAGCCGCCACCGGCAAAGAATTCCTCGTAGGGCTCTGGCTCGTGAATGCCCCAGGCCTCTGCTATGGCGTCAACCTTTTTCTTTGGAGGATCGACGTAGTCATTTGAGAAGGCCTTGTATGCTTCGGCGGAGGGGTATGCGCTGTCGCCGTATGCCTGTGGGTTAGGGGCATCATGCGCGGGGGTCCATGCATACATGGGGGCCTTGCTGCGATGCTTGTTGCGAGATGGAGCGCAGGCATCAAAAGGGCCGTCGTGGTGAAACACTGTTAAGGGAAGATGAGAAGAAGATCTAAGGAAGGAAGAAGCGGGAAGCGCACTTGGGCCTACACCGGTGAAATCCATGCGATCGATGACATCGGCGTGCTGAGAGCCTTTCTTTGATCTTGTCTTTCTCGGAATCTCGATGATGTTTGCAGAGTCCTGTGAGTGTGATCTCCTGCCTGATGGGCGAGAAGACGAGTGCTGTGTGGTGGTGCTATGGTAAGCTAGTTAGCGCATTGTGGACAGAAAAAGCAACAGAAGGACACACGTTGTCGAAGTCTGACTACGGCCCATCCTCGAACGGGGACTGTCTGCATGGGTGCGGACGGTGACAGTATCACGGACTGCATCGGTGATATCGTGGTGGGCTGGTGCAGATTTGGGAGCTGCTGAGGGCATCTGGGAGGACTGACGACGCTGTTTCTGCTTTGGCGGGGGAGGTGGCGGGGGACGGTGGTAGTTGGAGTCGTTAAACGGGTCTGAGGAAGACCTAGTTCTGGAGGGAGGATGCACAGAGGCCATTCGCACGCCAAGAGGAGATGAGGGCAGGAAGAGAGAGTTGCAGCCAAAGACTGTACAGTGCAAAGACCCCGCCTGATTATGTAACCAGGTCACGCCATATTATATCCCTCTCCGCGAACTGGCCACTAACCTCTCTCATGGGTCACATCTTCTGGACTCGCGACCAGGTTGCCCAACGCATCCTCCACGGCGAGACACTCGTCGTCTACACTGACCAGCTCCTGCGCATACCCGACTCTTGGCTGGACGCTCATCCTGGAGGCAATATCGCCATCCTTCATTTCGTAGGTCGCGATGCCACCGACGAGATCGACGCATACCACCTCGACCACACCCGCCAGATCATCCCGCGCTACTCCATCGGACGCGTGGAACTGCCATGGAAGCCTCTTGTGCCCCCGGTCATGTCAGGCTGGGTGCGAAAGCAAGACGCCTCGGGAAACTACCACTGGTTCAGGGAAGCACGGACAAAGGAGAATACCGCAGCAGCCTCGCCTTCGTCCCAGATTCTACTCGTCGAGCGAGATGCTGCATGCACAGAGACAGCTCCCTCAATGCGAACCCTCGAGCCTCCAGCCACAGATCTCTCTCTCGAAAAGCAGGCCCGCATCTCCAATGCCTACAAGGAACTTCACAAGCGCATCGTCGACGCCGGTCTCTACAAATGCAACTACATAGCAGGATACGGTCCCGAAATCATACGCTACGCTCTCCTCGCATCCATTTCCGCTTACGCCTACCGTGTTAACTGGCTTATGACAAGTGCTGTCTTCCTCGGTCTCTTGTGGCACCAGCTCGTCTTCAGTGCCCATGATCTCGGCCATATGGGTGTCACACATAACTGGAATATCGATCGTTTCATTTCCATCCTCATCGCGGATTTCATTGGCGGCCTCAGCATTGGCTGGTGGGTAGATGTACGTCTTCTCCTATTACATGCTTTCATCGTCTGATTTCCTTCCAAGAATCACAATGTTCATCATCGTGAGTACCGAATATATATCCATACCTAATTCTAATATTCTCTTTCAGTCGTCACCAATCATCCGTCCCAGTAAGCATTACTTTTTGTCATCGTTCTGTCTCCTGACTCGCATTAGTGACCCCGATATCGAGCACCTGCCGTTCTTCGCCATCTCCCCTGTCTTCTTCTCCTCCCTATGGTCATCATACTACAAGCGCAACATGTACTTTGACCGCTTCGCAAAGATGATTATAGCCGTCCAGCATAGGTTATTCTATATCGTCATGGCGTTTGCCCGTTTCAACCTCTACGCCAACTCGTACATCTTTCTGTTTAAGAAAGCATTCGACACGCGACGGGCCAGAGGCGCCGGTTGGTCATGGGGTCTCGAGATCGTCGGTCTTGTTTTCTTCTGGACTTGGTTTGGACGCGTTCTTTACGGATGCGGCACCTGGCAAAAAGCCCTAGCTTATTTGTTCCTCAGTCACGCAGT